>QANX01004874.1:2388-35390 GCA_003254975.1 Ochetophila trinervis
AGTACAAATTATATATGTATACATACGGTAATACTTTTTTTTTTATGCATTGTTTATTGTTCAAAAATTCAATGTCAATCATAATTCAGTAACATATAAACATAAATATACCTTATCATTGCTCGCCGAATATAAACATAATTAAATTACATATAATTATCATAGCCACATCCCTTCACAATCTTCACGAATATAAACTTCGTCCCTGTCTTAATCACTGTTAACATCAATGTCGTGCTCCACACAAGGGAGACGATCGGAAAATGGGTTATGATCCATGGGAGCGTCTTCATTTTCATCATCTTCGTTTTCATCAACAAATACATCACGTTGTGGTGGAGATAGCACTACTGACCAACGTGGATCAATCTGATCCTCGACGTAAAAAACTTGCTGCGCTTGTGAGGCCATGATGAATGGTTCTGATATGTGACCTAACTTATTAAAGTTGACACATATAAAGCCTAAATCATCAGTTTTCACACCCGTACTACTGTCAACCCAATCACACATGAAAACAGTGACGCGGAAACCAACGTAATTGACATCCCAAATTTCTCTTACTTTACCATAATAAGTCATATTCGCTAAAATAGGATTATTGTCTTTTGCTGTTGCATAATGCATACCTTGGGCTACTATCTTCACTCCACTGTTTTGTGTGACACGTTTATTGTCCCTTTCCACAATGTTGAAACAAACCCCTTTAATGACATACCTTTCATGCTTCGTTACCACCCATTGTGGACCCTGTGCAAGCCACCTCAATGTGTCATCCATATTACAATTCGGCTTACATCGCTCGGCGTCAACCTATTAATGCAAAGAATTTGGAAGTAATTATAATATTGAGGAGCATTTATAAATAAATTAAGTGTGTCCAATTTGGACATTCACCAAACAATTAAAAGATGTATTTTAAATTAGCTATACCTTATCACGCAACCAATACATAAATGTGCAGTTGTGCTCGTCTTGAATCCATTTTGCCCTCTTTCCTCTGTTTCTTTTATCGGCTTTTAAGGCTTCCAAATGAAAACTAACAACACACATAAGACACAAAAGATGAAAACCGTATATTCATGCATATATGTATGTACGTGCAATATGCAATAGATATTGACAATAAAAATCCATACCTCCTATATGCCTCCACCTCCGGGGAATTTGAAAGAATGGTCATATGGACTTGCTCCCAAAGCTTTTGATCAATTTGGTACATCATTCCACCTTTAATAGGGGCACCGACATCCTCACTGTCAATCAGCCTTTGATATCTTCCAATAGGGTTCCCAATTGCGTCTAACCCTCGTTGGTACTCACTACAAAACTCGATTGCTTTTTCAGCTACATAACTCTCAGCGATGCAACCTTCTGGTCAATTTTTGTTGCGAACATAACTCTTCAATAGTTTCATGTACCTCTCAAATGGGTACATCCATCTGAAATGCACTGGTCCACACAATCGAACTTCTCGTACAAGGTGCACGGTTAAATGAACCATTACATCAAAAAATGATGGTGGAAAGAACTTTTCCAGCATGCACAATGTTCTCACAAGATCACTATGTATGGCATCAAGGGATGCAGTCTCGATTGATTTTTTACATATTGAATTAAAGAAAAAACAAAATCTAGCAATTGCAGCTCGCACGTTTGTAGGAAGCACCGGACGTATTGCAAGGGGCAATAGTTGCTGCATCAACGTGTGATTATCATGGGACTTCATCCCTACAAGCTTCAAGTCATCCATTCTCACAATATTACGAAAATTTGATGAATAACCATCAGGAACTTTTAGCTCTGCCAAACAACGACAAAATTTATGTTTCTCTTGTTTGGATAACGTATAACATGCAGGAGGCAAAAAAGTTCGTGCTCCATGTACCGACGGAGCCAATTCAAGCCGAAGGCCCATATCCACTAAATCCAGCCTCGCATTTATTCCATCTTTCGTTTTACCTGGAATATTAAGCAATGTACCTATAATACTTTCGCAAACATTTTTCTCAATATGCATGACATCCAAGTTGTGTCGTATATGGAGATATTTCCAGTACTGTAATTCAAAAAATATTGACTTCTTTTTCCAACAGTGTTCAACCTCATATCCGCAAAAATTTGGACCTCTCCCTGTGTCGTCAAAACTACAAGCATTAAGCTTTTCCAAAATTTCCTCACCAGTCAATGGTATCGGAGGTTCTCCAAATTCTTGAAACCCATTAAAAGTCTTTTTTTGCTTTCGGTATGGATGATTATGAGGCAGGAATCTTCTATGCCCAACAAAACTCATTTTCCGGCCATGTTGCAAGCGAATAGCAAAAGTGTTATGACTGCAAATTGGACATGCATGGTATCCCTTCGTTGCATGACCAGCTAAGTTGCCATAAGCGGGAAAATCATTTATTGTCCATAGCAGCACTGCCCGTAAAGTGAATTCCTCTTTACGATAAGCATCAAAAGCCTCAATGCCCTCGTCCCACAACAATTTCAATTCTTCGATTAATGGCTCCAGATATACATCGATACGGTTGCCAGGCTGTTTAGGTCCAGATATTAGAAGAGTCAACATCATGAATTTTCGCTTCATGCACAACCAGGGAGGAAGATTATACACGACACTGATAACAGGCCAAACACTGTTGACACTACTCTGTAAATTGTGCGGGTTCATTCCATCGGCTGCAATACCGAGTCTAAGGTTTCTAACTTCTGCGGTGAAGTCTGGCCAATAACGGTCTACCAATTTCCATGCTGGAGCATCCGCTGGGTGCTGCATTTTGCCTCGTACAGTCTTTCTCTCATTTGCATGCCACTGCAAATCCTTAGCGGTCGAAACACTATGGAACATTCTTCTAAAACGTGGAACGAGTGGAAAATACCATAAAACCTTCGATGGGATTTTTGTAATTGTGTTATCTTCTCCAATTTTTCATCTGGATGACCCACATTTAGGACATATCATTAGATCCGTAAACTGTTTTCTAAACAAAATACAATTTTCGGGGCATGCGTGTATCTTCTCGTACTTCATTCCTAAAGCAGTTAGTGTCTTTTTAACATAGTAAATAGAAGTTGGCAAGACATTATCGGGTGGCAGCATCTCAGATAACAACTTCAGCAGTGCATCAAAGCTCTTGTCAGAATGCCCATATCTACCCTTCAAGTTATATAATTTAACAACAGCCGATAACTTGGTAAATTTTGTGCATCCTGGAAACAGAGGTTTCTCTGCCTCTTCCAACAGACTTGCAAAATGATCAGGATTTTTGGGAATATCGGAATGCAAATTATCGAAGGCATCCCGAGTCATTTTGATGTTGTTGTACGCCACATCTTCTTCGCTATCGCTGTCCTCTTCATCGAACTCTAAATCTTGATTAACAAACTGTGAAGACGCCTTGCCACCAGCTGACTGGTAGGAAGATTCACCGTGCCAAACCCATTGCATATAATTGCTATCAAATCTATTCCAATATATGTGACCTTTTATGTCCTTCATAGAATGCAATGTCATATCAAAGTGTGGCTCCATATATGATTTTCTCAGTAAAGGTTGCGCAAAAATACAATAATTCCAGCATTTGTCTTTCTTTTACTGAAAATAGAAAAATATAGTAATTAAGTATTTTTCATCAACAATTAATCATAAACTAGCTTAAATTCAATATAAAAAGTGGTGCCTATCCAATACCCCTAAATTGAACTTTGCTAGTCACTAGCAAAGAAAGAACTAAAAACATGCTCCTATAAAACCAAATACCTTGATGAGGTTGCCTCAAAGATTGCATAATCATATTAATTCAAAAGTAATTTCCAAATGATCATGCATCTCAACACCTTATCTTCTATTCAACACAATCATTACTTTCAAGCGTGTGTGTGAAAATCAAATAATACATTCAATGTGATGCACTTGAATAAATCTACATTAAATAGAGTTTGAAAATAAATATATGAACTACCATATGCTTAACATACTTAAATAGCTCTACACTAATGTAGATCAATGCATTACCTTGAATCATTAGGACTTTAATGGCTTGTAATGTAAAGGCTAAAGGGTAATGGTTTATAAGAAAGAAAAGGGTAGGAAATAAAAAATTCAAAGAAAGAAAACTTATGCATAATATGCTTATAAAACTTTTTTTTTTCTCCTTTCAAAGATACTTTTCTTTTTCCCTTCCTTCAAACTTCACAAATCAATGCTCATTTTCACAACATCTTTTTTTCCCTTTTTTTCTCTTTTTTTCTTTTTCAACTATGAACATTTTTTTTTTCTTTTTTTTTCTTCCTTTCAACCCCCAAATTGTTCTTTTTCATACCTTGCTTGAACTCATTTTTCAACATCAAAGATACATAGCTATATTTTTACCAACATCAACCACCCCCAAATTATCTTCTACTTCACTCCACCAAATACAAATTATAAACATATATCCAATTTCAACATAAGCTCTCTTTGATAAATGTGTATAAGGTAGGAAAAATATATTTAGGCATAAAAGGTAAGTCAGTGTGGCTTAATGAATAAAAAGGCTCTACTATGCAATCAATTATGCATCCTAAAAATAGCTCAAATAAGGTACTAAAGAATAAATATTTCAAAGGTAGGCTAGAAAGGCTCAATCTCAAAACAAAGATGGCCTAAATCATATTCAAAGTAATGCATCTCTCTAGGATTTCGCCTCAAGCAATAATTATGCAAGTTCAAGAGTTCACAAAAAATAATCACTCTAAATTAATGCAAACTTTCTCCAAAATACAATCAAAAGCATGCATATTTAATAAAGTGCTCAAAATAATTTTGAAAGTAACAACATGTGAACTTAACTTTAGGAATTAGAGAATACACAAAAATAATTCCAGTACCTAAGAATCAATTTATTCACAATCATATTCTTATCATAGGCTCATCAAAATATGCTGAGAAAACCCTAAAAACAAAAAATTCAGCAACAAAAACAGCTTCTTCTTTTAAAAAAAAAAAAGACTAAACTAAAAACTAAAGAAGAAAACCTTCAAACAATGAGAACCCATCCCCAACTTTAAGATGAACATAGTCCTCGATGTTCAAAACAAAGAAAATAAACATAATAAAAAGTAAGAGTTAAGAAAGCTCCTCCATTAGATGAAATGCAATGAAATTGCAAAATTTAGGCTTAAGAAACTCCCTTGACCGATTACTCCCTTTATGCTTCTCCTTTGATATTCTCTTCTTTGACACCTAAAAAACACAAAACAAAAACAACTAAAAAGAAATTAAAATTTAAAATTTAAAATACCTTTAAAATTTGGGTTGTCTTTTAAAAAGCGCTTGTTTCAAGTCTTTAGCTTAAGTTTCTTGTGGAGCTCATCTTGGTTTCTTCTTTGGATTGCCTCCATCATCTTGCAGCCCCAAAGATGATTTTTCTCTTGGAAGTTTGAGTCTTTTAGACTTCATTGGTTCATACATGTAAAACTTTTCAATCCTAGAACCATGTCTTAACTTTAAAGTACCCTTGCAAACATCAATTTTAGCCTTGCTTGTAGCTAAAAATGGGCGTCCTAAATTAATTCTATTACTTTCATGAAATACTACAAAATCTACTAAGAAAGAAAACAGCCCACCTCCACTCTAGTATTCATGGCTATCCCCAAAGGTTATATTTCGCTTTGGTCGGCCATAATTACCGTCATAGTGGTAGGTGTTAATTCCTTGCAATAGTATTAACCATAACATTTATAGAATCACCCAAATCACATAAGCAATTAGACAATTTAGTTTTACCATTGCTGCCAAAAGGCCTTTTTGATTATCTGACATGAAACTAATTGTCTTCGTTTCATTGACCAACACACACACACACACACACTCATTTAGCAGTCATAAAACCCACCTCCAGCTACTCAAGTTCTCAGCCTGACATACAGAGATCGCCACAGGAAATAAACTGATGTTGGCATCTAAAGATACATCATCTAGTAAAACACCCCCAAAGGCTCCTTTCAAATGGCAGCCATCAAGACTAATGAATGGTCTGCAGCCATTTAAAAATCCATCCTTTTGAGCTGGAAAGCAAAGGAAAAATCTTTGAAAAATGGGGTTCTCAGTTAAAACATTCCTACTTAACATGATTTGTACCCTTGTTCTAGGGTTCCTAAGCCTCAAGATATTTCCATATTTATGCAGCTTGGCATAACTCTCACTGTGGTCACCCTTAATCTGGTCAATGCTTGGTTTCTAGCCCTATACAACATGGACTTTTTAACTCCAATCCCAAATCTTTATCTAATCTTATCAGCCATCTGAATTGCATCTATTTTAGAGTTATACCTAAATTCTTCCTCAAGTTTGAAGCTTTACCACTCAGTGGTCAACAACGGATTGGTGGTTAACTTAGTACAAGTATGCTCTTCCATATATGTCTTAACTTGAAATGAGATTCCATCAGCCATGGGGGATGCATGTATCCTCCATGGACATCATTGTGCCATACAACACACCGTAACTCTATCCTTTTCATTCTTAATCCTCACAAAGCAGAAACCTTAATCTATTGCATAGTCTAACATCACCTTTCTATATTCGACAACATTATTAAAATTCTATCCCTCACACAAATAGAGTTTCCATTAGCCCTAGTTGTGTAAATATTGCCCACCATCCTCCTAGACATCCTAGCAATAGAGTTCTCATCTTCAGAGTCACTACCTAGAGGCCTATCACCATCATCTGACTCGTATCTTCAGAGTCAGAATTAATTTCAGAGTTAATAACTTTTACATTCATTTCATCTACAAGTCTAGATTGTTCCTCATCCTCTCTTTCACTCAATTGAAACTTCTCATTCTCAGGTGTACCTTCACCTTCTTGTTCAGATTCATATAAAGGTTTATGCTCAAGTCCAAAGTCAAGTTCAAAAGGGTGAGTTTGTTCTACTTCAAGATAAGAGGATTCAGGATCAGATTCATGCTCAGGTTTAGGGTGGGGGGATTCAGAATCAGAGTCAGGCTCAAGTTGAGGTTTGGGTGTAGAATTTGTCACTAGTTCAATGTCAACATCAGGTTGGAGGGGTTCAACAACTGGTTCAGGAGTCATTTTGAGGTTGAAATTCAAGTTCGGTGGGGGGGGAGGGGGGGTGTTAGAAATGTTCACTAGTTCAAGCTCTGGTTCAATGGGAATGATTGCTAGGTTGTTGGCATTAGGGTCCTCAGATTGGTTCTCATCTAGGTCTAAGGTGGCTAACGGTACAATATCTATCTTAAACTTGATTCTCCCAACCCCATGTTCCTTGAACATTTCAAACAAATCTAACAAGTCCACATCATCTTCTATATAAATACTAGCTCCTGCAATCCAAGGTAATCTAACTAAGAATGTCATCTTCTCTTCTATCCGGACTCTACTACCAAACCTAAGAACTTTACCATCATTTAACAGATTGATGAGGCTGTACTCATCTTGATCAACCCAAAATGACTCTTGTTTTTCTCCTAACATCTCAATTACAATCTCAAACAACATTTTCAGAAATCATAAAAACAAACAACAACCAATAATCAAACATATATTTAACAAATTTTTCAACACATAATCAATTGAAATCAAAGAAACATGCTCAATCACCAAAATCAGAAAACTAAACAAGAGACGAAAGACCAGAAAACTAAAAATTTGAAAACAGAGCAAAAAATGACTTAGTCACCAATAAAATTCTCATTCTCAAAAAACTAAACAGACAAAAACACTACTCCTAACTAATCCTAAAACACCTAAACAAAAAACTATAAACACTGGTTTAAAAGAAAAACAAAATATGGAAAAACACTAAAACATTAATAAAATTGAAACTCT
Organism: Ochetophila trinervis; assembly: GCA_003254975.1. NCBI lineage: Eukaryota > Viridiplantae > Streptophyta > Magnoliopsida > Rosales > Rhamnaceae > Ochetophila > Ochetophila trinervis. The sequence goes on from QANX01004874.1 coordinate 10,226, forward strand.
AAAACACTAGTTTAGAGAAAACAATAAAAAATTCTAAAATATTAACCCATAACCATGAATAAAATTGAAATAATCCTAAAACACCTAAACAAAAAACTCTAAAACACTAGTTCAGAGACCAAAAAAAAGAAGACAAAAATCCAAATATTTAACCCTCTAACCCTGAAAATAAATCAAGTTGTGAAAAAAAAAAAAAAAAAAAAAAAAAAAAAAAAAAAAACTAGAATGCACCACATCAATCATTAGAAATTTTAAAAAAAAGGGGAATAAAAGAAGATAAAAAACAATAAAAAAATAAAATAAAAAACACTAACCTTGCATGCTAACTCTAACCAAAATCTTGCTCGAAACCCATTGCTTTTCTTCTCCGTTTGTTTAAAAACCTAGAATGCACCACATCAATCACTAGAAAGTTTTTTAAAAAGGGAAAAAAAACAGAGATGGAAAACCGTTCACTTTCAGAAACATGAACCTTGCATGATAACATAGATGAATCATGCTCGAAACCCTTTTCTTTTCTTCTTCGTTTGTTTTGAGGCCTATCTTTAGGGTTAGATTGCGATGTCGGGAAGAAATTGGTGCCAATTTATGGGTAAGGATTGAGAGTTTTCCACTCTGGAGAAAGAGAAGAAGAATAGACTTAGCAGAAATGAAGTCATATGTCTTTTCAAATCAAATCGACAATTTTATCGATCAAAATGATAATTTTACCCTTTTCAAGTTAAATGAGACAGAGATTCTCTTACTGCAAGGGAGGTGATTGGAATTTCTAAAAATTGGAGGGGCGGGTTGGAATATAGCCAAACTTTAGAGGGTGTACATGGAATTAACCTTTCATTTTAAACACATAGAGGAAAATGCGGTTTAAGTGTAGGGGTAATTTATGATTATTTATTTTATTTGTTATTTTTTTAGGTTAGTTATTTTGCTTTATTAGTATTTTGTTTTGCTTTTTAGTTTACTTTTTATTTGTGTTCTTCGACTGAGATTAGTAAATAAATGCCTTTGTTTAATTTTTGATGTTTCTCATTGCTTTGAGTCATGAAAGTATCAATATTATGAATGGAGATTTAGATAAGATGAAGTAAATAACATGATTAGTTTAGTTAGTTTAGCGATTTGAAGTTTGATTTGGTAACCATTTGAATTGGGTAATATGAAAGCTAGTCTCATAAATTTAAGCTTAAGTGAGCTTTTGAGCATTGAATTTGAATTAATTACTTTTTTTAATCATTTTTGTGAGTAATATTCATGATTGAATTTGTATTTTTTAGAACTTGCTTTAACATACTTATTCAGATCACATTGCTGCATTTTTGCATTAAAATGACGGAGGCATTTTCTTTATTTTAGCCACAGACCCTAAAAAGCCAACATTTATGTTTATCATTGTTTAACCCTTTTGAGCTTTTATAATCTTTTTCTTTATTCTTTAGCCTACATAACAAGCCTTGGACTTGATTTTTGACTATTTTTTCCTATCCTAAGTCTAATTGAGCATTTGGGATATGTAATGGTGGATTTTGTGGGTTGTTTAAAGCAAAGAGATTATTTTGACTAAGTGTGGAAGTGATCATTTTTATGATGGTTGGTATGAGTAAATTGTATAAAGTGGCAGAGTTAAAATTTTTGAGTGGAATTCTCATGCTTTAGTATGTTTGTTGAAAAAAACAAGAAAAATAGTTGAGAAAAAAAAGAGTTTGATAAAAAAAAATATGAAATTGAAAAAAAAAGAAAGAAATGAAAAAAAAATTGCAAATTTTGTTTTTATGTAAAAGCANAAAAAAAATATGAAATTGAAAAAAAAAAGAAAGAAATGAAAAAAAAATTGCAAATTTTGTTTTTATGTAAAAGCATAAGAATTATACTTAATGTGATAAGTTAAGGAAAGAAAGAAAATAGTTTGAAAATGTTGATGGGTATTTATGAGATCATATCTTGAATGCTTTATTGGATTTTGGATGTTAACCCATTGTTTTTCTTATGATTTTTCTTTTCTAACCTACCTTCACCTAAGCCACCTTATAACCTTTTAAAAGACCTTTGGATTTTTTGCTTAAGTGTATGTTGGGTGGTGGAGATTAGATTGATAAGCAAGCTTATAGTAGAGCAAGTTTTTACATTGAATTTGAGAGAATATTTTCAAACTTTAAAACACTTGAGTGATTAGAGAGATTTATGTGAGTTGTTGGCCAAGCTAGTTTGAATTGAGCTTGATTAAGTTGGTTGCTAGTAGGGCTGAAGATTGTTGGATTCATTTGGCTTTAATGTTCTAGTTGTTGAGTTGTTGATTTTGTCTCTATAATATTTGATTACTTGATTGATTTAGTTTTCTTTTTAGAAATGTGATATTTTATGATTTTCCCAGGACGTGCATAGTTTAAGTGTAAGGGTATTGCAAAATTTGATGTTTGTATTTGAACACCAAATTTAATTACTGAATCTACCAACACTATAGTAATGGCAAGTCCAATGTTGAATAAACAAGGACTGTATTGAATTCAATTTAAATTCTACTGTAGTAAAATATTGAAGTAGAATTATAACAATGGAGGGTCTTATTTGCTTGAAAAATAATCTAAATTAAATCAAAACAAGTAAATATTGAAAAGAAATCAATAAGAGAAACTCTTGGGATTAGAATAATTCATAAGGCTCGTAAACAATTAATCTATTAATTGGCATGAATAATTGGCACAAAGTAATTATTCTATATTTTTCACTAAAATAAACTTATTCAGATACGATCATGAATTAGTTAAAATTCTAAAATTAAATTTAGAATCAACGTAACCTGAAATTATTTTAGAAAATAATAAAGAACAAGAGAAAAGCCAAATAAAGACAAACTCTACAAACGTTGCAAAGTTTAATCTAATTTATGTGTTTTATAAACAATAAACAAAAACTTAGATCATAACCACTAAAGTTTATTTGCTACTAATTATTAAAAATCCAATATTACATAAAAATAACAGTACCAAATTACAATTATGAAAAATTAGAAATATAAATAATAAACACAAAAGAACATAAACTGAATGATTAAATTGGATTGAAATAAAAACAAGTCTCACAATTGCATAACTAGTTTAGATTTATTCCTACCTAAGAAGAGAAGTTTAGAAGCACATACTTGAGAGAGAAACTCAATTATAATGCTAAAATTTGTCTAAAAGTTGGCTCTCCCCTTTACAACAATGAAAAGACATATTTATACCAAAATCTAGAACTAAATTGATAAAAATATGCATAAACAACTTGGATTTATGCTTGCCCAGGCGTTTAGGGTTTAGGGTTTAGGGCGCGGCCATTTGCATGCAAATAGCTGCTTGAACGTGCACACCAGGTGGCTGGCCAAGTGGCTGGTATAGCACCTGGTGCTTGCTGCCAAATTCTATATAATTACGATTTTATCAATGTTTCTTCAGTTTTCATCTCTTTAAACTCAAATATACCTAAAACATAGAAAAACACAAATTAATATATTTTAAGTGAGTAAAACATGCTCAAATCAAGTGCTAGGGCAGATAAAATATATGTACATTTCATCCCATCACCAACCTTTCAAAAGCTAACTTGTTGGACCATTCAAATGTCTTTACATAAATATCAATTTAAAAAATGCAGTTATGACATTCATCAGATGCATCTCCACCTCTTGGCTAGATCTATAGCCACCAATCTCAGTCTTAAAGTTTTTCATTTAACCATTGGGATAAGTTTAGTATGAAAGATTCATATTCAACCAACAAGTTTGCATTATAGTGACAATTTAACCACATTATGTACCATATATGTCACATTATCATTCATTGCATCTAACTCAAAATTAGATTGCAAAATACTTATGGCTTCCCAATAATTTTTTAATCCAATTCATCACTTATATCAAATTCATATTTTACAAAACCACATAATCATCATATGTATAACATGTTTGTGAACCATTATGACCCTTTTAAAAGCACATCCTTATCAAATACATATTCTAAACTCCACGTCCTTCATTGATGGGTTCATCCTTATTGAACAAACATACTTCCATTTTCAAAGCTCAATATCTCTTGGTCCTTGACCAAGATCAGTGCCAACATCATTTTCAAAATATACCCAACTTTGTCTAACTAAACAATATTGGTAGTATGAGATTATAAATAGCATATGGAACATTTAAACCTAATAAACGACCACCAATGGTCTTAAAATCCAATATCTTTATCAGGAAATTATAGGTTTTACCAAACATTCACAACTTTATACACGAAAAAGTGACTTCTCATCTGACTTCAGTTTATATGTTGAAGTCCTCAAAACCTCACCCACAAGAAAAATTCAAGTAAATGTTCCAGCATACATCGCACTATATCCAAAAGTATGCTACTTCTCATCTCTAGCATTATATACTATGTGTTATTACCACATTCCTGCAAATACCTTTCAGATGGCCCAAAGTTCCTGTCAATCTCATCAAACATTACATAGTAACCACTGTTGTGGTATAATTAACTTGCAAGTGCACAAATCAACAAGTAATAAAGTGGAGTTCTAAGAAAATTCCGATATCGATCCCACAAGGAATAATGTCTCTAGTTATTAAAATTAAATAAACTATAAAATTAAACTTTGAAAATTAAAAGAGAGTTTTTGAAAGATTGTTGTTGTGTAACCAAGCATGAATTTAAAAGCAAAGCAATATTAAAAATGAAGACAAAGCAGCAAGTACGATTTCACAGATTTTAAGAAACAAGGATTATGATTTCACCATTAATACTCTTATTTAGCCCTAATGCATTGTAGATTCATAGGTTTACCCCCCTTTAACCACATATGAATAGAAGTTGATTTCTCAATGCATTCTAATCTAGCAAGCACAGCTTGTTTAATTATTTCTAATCTAAACACAGAAATTTAAGCTCGAAGACATGCAAACCCAATAAGATATTGTTAAAGTTGTCACTAAGGCATGCGATATTTCTTTAAACATATATTTTATTGCCTATCCATATCTATACTCCTTATTTTTAAGCCAATATAAATACTTAATCAATCCACCTTTTCATGGAAGCATTAAGAACTACAATAAAATATTAACCGTAAACATGAATTGAATTTAAATATGCATTAGAAACTAAATAGTCATTAAAAGGTTACTTCATAATCCTTATAGAAAAGTTAGCTACTCATCATCTCAAAATTATCCATGAAATAAATAAGAGACAACATAGTTTAAATAACAAAGAAAATAAGAGAAAAGAAAATAAATCCGGATTTATGACTGCTGGAAATTGATTCTTCAATCCTCTCTTCTTAGCTTCTTTAAACTATGATCAAAGCCTCAAAGTGACTCCTCCAATGCTGGCCGAATCTCCTTGGACTTCTCTTTGTGTAGCACAACTTTGCTCTCTTAAAAAATGAATAATAAATCTAACTAAATACCTTTGTTGCTGTGATGATGGGGAAGAAAAGAAAGGGAAAGATGCGGCTGGAGAAGGAACAAGACTGCTGTAGCCGTGAGGGCTAGTGAATGGTGTAAATGATGATTTTTCATTCTCAAGGTAGCATTCTATTTATAGGAGAGGTTTAAGAGTGGTTTGACCCTAAAGTGTCTCTAAAACCTAGAAAATATAGGAGATACAATATTACATAATATCAATCTCCATAAATTCTCTATATGGCCGGCCATCCTAAGGACATAGAGGTATTTTTTGCCTCATGTTCACACTATGGATAGAGATACTTTCATTATCTTCTCAGGAATTATAATCAATCTCTAATATCCCTTCCTTTTATCCCAAATATTATTCCAATTAAAATAATTAGAATAATCTGACCTTCTATCTGTCATGTGATGTGGCAAATTTGGATACATGGCTGATATGTGGTGACATGGCAGTCCAATCACAATGGCAGTCCTAGTAAGCATAAAACTCTCCTTTTTATCTTCAATGTCCGTCAGGCATATTCCAAGTATACTTTGGGTGACCAAATGAACTTCGAATCCAGTGACTTTTGTTGAAAACGTTAGGTCTTTGTCTTAGCTTTCCAGGAATATATTAATCTCACAATTTGGACATCAGTAAGACACTCAAATCCTCATTTTCCCATGACAGTGTAAATCTGCCGCAACTGATGAATTTGTTGAATTTGTAAATCAAACTGGCACTGATTGGCCAAACCATTTTCAATGAAACTTTTTAGCATTAAATCCTATTGAATCAGGAATCATTAGCAACTGGAATCGTACAAAACCTTAAAGTGTGGCTTCAGATATGATTTTCTCAGTAAAGGTTGCGCAGAAATAAGGTAATTCTAGCCTTTGTCTTTCTTTTACTGAAAAATAGAAAAATACAGTATTTAAGTATTTTTCATTAACAATTAATCATAAACTAGCTTGAATTCAATATAAAAAATGGCATAAAAACATTAACATTTTATGCCTATCAACCACCATCTCTGTCAGACTTCATAGCTTTTATCTTCTCTTATTCCTTTGAAGCTCTAATTTGACCGTCTCAAAAATGGATGGTGTGAAAATTCCACAACCATCGTGTAAATTAAAAATAAAATATCTCCACATACCAATTTTTTTCTTTCCAACTTCAGTAGTAGAATACATCTCATACAGTCAACATCATTAGAAAAAACTTATTAATACCAAGAATAGTAAATGTATCATTGATTACTAATCATTCCATCTCCTTTCCAAAAGATGTGAATCAGATATTTACTATGTAGCAGAGAATAATTATCCTCAATTATCGCATATTTAGAGTAATAATAACCATAACGCAATAGTCAATACAAACAACATTGAACAATTCAAGTATTTCCAAAATACTGCATGAAGATGCTTATCCAATGAAAAAGTTCATCAATTCAATAATACCACTTTAATACCAAAATGAAAATCTATAATCATTTATATTCAAAATGAAATAGAAGTCAACTAAGCTCATCAACAGTATATAAGAAGTTCATCCAACTTCCATAAATATTGACATTCACTCAAGGTTAGTTGGTCTCTTCGAGCTTGTTAATTCCATCATCAAAGCATTTTGTTTTACCTCTTATTACCCATATAACAACCTTTTGATCCAAAAAATCACTCAACTCGTTGAGTATTGTAACTTGATTCGACTCTGAGTTAAAATTTCATCACATTACCAACTTTATTAAATATAGAAGAAAACATCAATGTAGCGATAATACTTACCATTTATGTCAAACTTAGAAAATCTTATACCAATTTTCACAAAAGACTTATAGACACTGAGAGCTTCAAGGATTATTAAAACGTATTCATTCATATAATGCTCCAACATCTTCAGTAACAACTTTCTAGCTTTGCAGGGGTTTAATTAACATGCTTCTTTGGTGGAATTGTTTTCAAAACTTAAATCAACTTTAACTAAAATCAAATTCAGCAGAGTCTTATATATATCACAACAAACCTCATTAATCAATCATGGCACAAATAGGCAGATTATTTCAAGAATGCTCACAGCTGTGGAAATGAAAAATATCAACAACATGCACATCTTAACATGATCATGCATTAGCTCATTTCCCAACCTCCAATAATTTTTTTATTTGACATGTAAATTTCATAGTTTGGACATGTCAAACTTTATGATAGATAAAAATATGAACATTTCGCACTACTATGTCAAATTTAAACATAAAATCATTGAAAATGACGATATCAATAATAAGGTCATTTTTAACCATTTAAACCAAAATGTAAAATAAAATGAAAAAAATTCTTTTTTTTTTTTTTGAAAAATCCTTATGTTGACGTGAGCAAACCCATATGCTAACGTCATCCATCCTCCATCTAGGTTGAGGCTGACCAGGTTTGCAAACCCGCGGGTTTCCGCGACCCGCTTCACAACCAGATCAGTTTAATCTCGTTTGGCCTTCCTTTTTGTCTCCATTTAAAAAGTTTTGATCCTTGTTGAATTTTTGAACTATTTGCAGTGTTAATTTGGCCGATAGTGGCCAGAATAAGCATACCCAAGATAAAACCCTTGTTCGGCCATATTCAAATCCAATTTTCAATATCTCAAGCATTTAGACCGAAAACAATCAATTGAAGAGATGAAAAATGTCTTAAATTCATCATATAACAAAGCCTAGCTAAACTTTCAATCAAAACTTGTTTCATTAGGTCAGATCTCAAAAGGGTTTTACGGTTAAAACTAGGTCAATAAAACTAAATTTTCCAATTTTCAGATATTAAAGATTCAATAAAATGTAGATTGCATTAAAACTTCATTTAACAACATGTAACCCTTGGTTTCGATCAAAACATCAAATTATACAAATCCATAAATTTTCACAGCATAACCAGAAGTACATGACATGCATAAAACTATTTTAGTGTTTTAAAGAAAAAAATATTGACAAGGACATAGAAATAATATGCATACAGATATTCCAAATCAGTTCTGAGAAATTTTTAATCAATATACATGATCAAGAAATTCAAAATATTTACTATCATAGATCTCCTATACATGCATCATAGATCTCCTATTGAATATACATGAACTAGCTCTAATACAATTGTTGAAAATTAAATAAACATATAATGAGATAATATATATAAATGCAGCGGATTATTTATTATCTCATTTAGATCTCATGTTATTCAATAGCATGTATCAACATACCATTCACCATGGTATGCCATTGATTTTCAATTATTTAGAGCCTACAAAATAATAAACATGTTATAGAGACCATAATGAAACCAACCCTCTCAATCCTCTGCTCTTTCTCATTATGTCAAAAATAATATGTATGTTAAAAACAATGGCCCTCATCTTATTTTTATAACCCACACAAAATAATAATATAAATTATAATAATAATATATAAAAATAGAGATGAATCCAAATTCTAATAAGATTCTAATGAGAAAGAGACATCAGGTTCCTTTGGTTTAATGGGCCTACCAAAGAATAAAGATAGAGTAATTTCAATGGGCCTCAGTACTATAAATTAAACAATTTGTCTAATCTCATTATTAGAAACATCGAAGCCTAGTAAGTGAATCAATTTGATTATGCCTAGTCCACATAATTATTCTAACACTTACATCATAGTTTTCAACTTTTTACACGAATTAAACTGGACTTTACCCGAAAAAAATAAAATAGATCTTATTAAATCTCTATATATAAATAAAGAGAGAAAGAGACGCGGGCTATAGGAAGCGTCCGTTAGCGTCACTCAAAAATTGATGTCCAACTAGATGTATTTGACTTTTTTACTGAGCCTTTTTACATGTGAAATGGATTTCACTCCCACACATACAAATCCTCTCACATTATCTCTCTAAAATTTGATTTTAAATCTCTCTAAACAAAATCAGAATTTTGTCCCCTCTCGTTTCCCTCATTCTCTCATCTTTCTCAAAAACCTGTGTTTTTTCCCTCTCATCTTCTTGGTTCTCATCTCTCTAAATTCATTTGCCAGAAATTCATTTACTCAAAATCAACTTTCCAAAAATTGGGGGAAATTGAACATACCCTATTGACTGAAAAAAAAAAGTAAAATACAAATTATAGATGAGAAAGGATAGAGATTGTTAAGGCATGATTGGAAATCTCAAGATGAATTTTGACTCAAGCATAGGTTTCAAATAATTTGGCTTACGTGGCACCAAAAAATCTATCCTATTTAAGTGATTATGTGGATGATAAAAAAATTTTAACTGACGCTAGTAGATAGAAGTGTCAATTTAGGTCATGATACGATAAATATGATTCGAAAACAATACGAAATTAATGAATTTGGGTTTACTATAAATGAGTTTGGTTCAATCTGTTTAACATGATTATTAAACGTGTTATTTCCGGGTTGACTTGCTTAATCTGAAATTGACACGTTTAACTGAACGTGTCAATGAACATGTCAACCCAGTCCAACACAATTATAACACTTTTAAATTATAATTTTAAAATATTAAATATATCATTAATATAGTTTTAATTAATCGATTTTTATTACTAGATTACATTTATTTAAAATTGTATTATTTATTAAAAATAGAAACAAATATATAAACCAAGAACACTATAATATTATTAAGAACACACAGAGGGAGAGAGAACAATGAACATTTTATTCAATTCTTGCTTCATTTTCATCCATCTCAAAGCATCTATTTATAGGCTCATACAAATATATAAGTTACATATAGAGTTGATGAATATTGATTGTGAATCAATGTGAAAGATGAATGTTATATATGTTAGAAAGAAAAGAGTTCAAGAGAGAGGTTACAAGAGTAATGATATTGTAGGTTACAAAATGGTGGCGTCCATCTATATTCATAACAGTCACCCTTAGATGTCCACTATACATGGAATATGCCTCATTAAAACCTTAGCGAATGATATTTATGGGTATAATGATATACATTGATACTGCCTCGTTAAAACTTTGCCAGAAAAATCTAGTTGGACAAAACCTTAGTGAAAAAAAAAGAGTACAATTTAATGCATATACTCCCTTTGATGTTGAGATCAAATGGCTGAGCAATCTCTGAGTCAACGTATTCCAATTTTGTGTCCCACATATTCAAATATAGAAGGAGAAAGTGTTTTAGTGAACATATATGCTAGGTTGTTGCTTGATCAAATTTGTGGAACATTTATTTCACCATTTTTGTTTCATCTCATAAATGGAGAAAATTTTAGGTGAAATTTGCTTCGTTAAATCACTTTTGATGTAGCCTCTTTTGACTTGTGCTATGCAAGCGACATTGTCTTCATGTAGTATTGTCAGAGTGTTCTTGATCGAAGATAGTTTACATGCTTATTGTATTTGTTGAATCATTGATCTCAACCACATAAACTCATGACTTGCTTCATGAATTGCAATTAAGTCAAGATAATTTGATAATTTGTTTCTTAGATCTTTATGATATTGCAGTGTCTCCACATGTAAATACATACTTTGTCTGAGACTTTGCAATGTGTGGATTAGAAAGGTATTCTGACATATGCATATCCAACTAGTTGCGACTTTGATCCTTTTGCATAAAATAGTCTCATATCAGATGTCTCATAAAGTTAATGTAAAATGTGCTTGATAACATTCCAATGTCCTTTGGTTGGTGCATAACTATATCTTGCTAATAAGCTCACTGTAAATGATACATCGGAACATGTACAATTTACAAGATACATTAATGCTCCAATTGCACTTGACACATTAGTTACAAAAAGCTTTTCATTATCTTCACATGGACGAAAATGATATTTTGTTACATCAAGCGTTCGAACAACTATAGGAGAGCTTAATGGATGAGCTTTGTCCATATAAAACATTTTCAAAATTTTTCTGTATATATTGATTAATGAATCAAAATCCTATTTGGTAAATGTTTGATTTGAAAACCAAGACAAGATTTTGTCCATCCTAAATCTTTCATTTCAAATTCTTTCATCAAATAAGAACTAGTCTTTTTGATATTTTCTAGAGTTCCTATAAGATTCAAATCATCAACATAGACTACAATAATTTCAAAATCAAATTCTAATGTTTTAGTAAAAACACATGGAAAAATTGGATTGTTCAAATATCAGAAGGTACTCACTGAGACGGTTGTACCACAGTCATCTAGTTTGTTTCAATCCATATAAAGATCGTTGCAGTTTAATTGAAAACATATGACGTGGTTTTTCTTTAGGTACTTTAAATTTTCAGAGAATTTCACATGTATATACATGTCACTATCAAGTGATCCATATAAATAAATTTTACTGACATCCATTAATTGCATGTCTAGCTTTTCTTTTACTGTAAAACTTATTAAGAAATGAAAAGTGATCGTGTCCATTACAAGAGACTATGTCTCTTAATAATCAACCTCTCGTCTTTTTGTGTAACCTTGTGCAACAAATCGTGTTTTGTATCTCACAACTTCATTTTTTTAATTTCACGTTCTTACAAAACCCCATTTGATGCGGGCATCATAGAGTCATATTCTAGCATTGGAGCAAAAGATGATGACAACATCTTACTAAGTGTACCAGTGACCCGTTGTTTCCAATTACTGTTCAATATTTCTTGTGTGTTTGGGGTTTCGGATTCTTTAATCTTGGGGTTCCGCATCACCATTTATATCTTACATGTTTTACATCATTCATGATTTGGATAACATGTCCAAAAACTTTATGTTTCAGAAGTGAGCTAAACTTAGCTTGTATTGCTTCTCTCCATTTATGCCAATCTTTACTTTTTTGACATTCAATGATGGACTTTGTTTCAGAATCCTCAACATCCCTTGTTATTTCAAAGGCTACAGCAAACGCAAATCTATTATCAACAGTAATTTTATTTCGATTAAATTTTTCTCTTGTTTGAACATGATCTATTGCAATTTCAAAATTATCAAATAACTGAACCTCTTAGGAGCTAATGAATCTATGCTCTTAGATCGATCGATATTTTCAATTGTCTAGTCATTATCAACCTGTCTAGAGTTTTTATCTCTTCATGTGAATTAATTAACTTTTGTTCATTTTTCTTTCACGGAACTTTATCTTTTGAACCATTAGGTCTACCAAGTTTCAAGTGTGCTCTAGTCTTATTTGCATTTTCAGATTGCTCAACATTAACATCTATTCTCTTTAGAATGTTTATAGTTGGTATATGCAATTTTGTCATTTTTTTTTATCAATAAATGCATTTGGCAATTGATTTGCAATATCTTGCAGACAAATGATTTTATGAACCTTTCTTTCACTTTGATTTGTACAATTATCAAAATGAGACAATGATGATGTTTTCTAAGAAATTTCATGTCGCTCATCAAAATTCGGCTTTCATCCCTCTAAGGATGGGAACATTGTCTCATCAAAGTGACAATATTGAAAATGTGCACTAAACATATCATCCATTTTAGGTTCAAGAAATCTAATAATAGGTGGAGATTCGAAACCAAAATAAATACCAAGCTGCCTTTCATGTTCCATTTTTGTTCGTTATGGAGGTGCCATTGGCACATATACAGTACAACCAAAAATCTGCAAATGATAAGTATTTGGTTCAAGACCAAGAACAAGTTGCATTGGAGAATATTGTGGATAAACTATAGGTTTAATGCGAATCAAAGGTGCAACATGTAATATTGTATGTCCCCAAACTAAAACTGGAACTTTTGTTCGCATAATTAGCGATCAAGCAATCATTTGCAATTTTTTTAATAAAGATTCAGCCATATCATTCTGAGTATGTAAGTGGGCCACATGAACCTCAAACTTTTTCCCAATTGACATGCAATAATCATTAAATGCTTGAGATGTAAATTCACCAGCATTATTAAGTCGTGTAATCTTAATTGGATAATTTGGAAATTGTGCTCGTAATAAATTTATTTGAGCCAACAATTTAGAAAATGTTAGATTACAAGTGAGTAACAAGCTTACATGTGAAAAAATTGAAATGGTCCACATGAAGGATGAATAAGTCCACAAATATTTCCATGGATTTTTTGTAAAAATGTAGGAGATTCAACAGCCACTTTTGTCAAAAAGGGTCTAGTAATAAATTTCACTTTGAACATGCAACACATGGGTTATCATTATGCAACAAAATCTTTTGATGCTTTAGTGGATGCTCATTTGAATTCTCTATGATTCAGCGCATCATTTTTGATCTAGGATGTCTTAGTCGATTATGCCAAAGTATAAAAACTATGGGATCATTGAACTTCTTGTTCATGATAACATATGCCTTAAGTGTACTTAAAAAAGTATAATATAACCCACATGCAAATGTAGGAAGTTTTTATAAAATTTGTTTTTTGCATGAGACTATAAGTGTTATACAAAGATATTTTTCATCAAATTCATTCATAGTCTCAATATGATACACAATTCTAGTTATATCTTTAAAACTCAATAAATTCTTTTTAGACTTAGATGAATATAAATCATCATCAATGCAAAATTTTGTTCCATTATTTTAACGTAATATTAGCTCTTCCAGAGCCCTCAATTAAATCTGTAGTACCTAAAATAGTACTAATATTAGCTTTAGCTAATGTTAAATGAGAAAAATAGATTTTATTTCGAAGAATCGTGTGGGTTGTTGCACTGTCACCAGACATACATGTTCATCATCCCTTTTTGAAAAAAATTGCTTTCTGTAGAAGCCATTTCACTTCATATTTAATGAAAACAATAATAAGTAAAAAATTTGAACATTAATGCAATGAAAATTAAGATATTATTCATTACTAATGCATATAACATCACAAGTTAAAAAAAAATTACAAAAAAAAATAATTCTCATAATTATTTCTCATCTCAACTCTTAAGATCAATTGTTTTCTTTTGGATTATCAAAATAAACTTTAACATTCACATTTTTCATATCAATGAAATCATTATCAGCAAAATCCATCTCCATATCAGTCATGTTCAATTGACCATCATTAGTAAAATTCATCTTTGATTCTTGGTGATCAACAAAATTCATTTCTGTTCCTTCCCTTTTACCTTAATCGTGGCTTGATAAAGATCATCTAAATGTTTAAATGTACGACAAGTACAACCTTAATGACCTTTCACTCCACATCTATAGCAAATATATAGTTCTTTTTTATATTGAACTTTTTATCATGTTTTGCTATTTTTCTACTTCTGGTGGTATGTTGCTTTTTTCTTAGTAATTATTCATATGATAATCATGTCGTTTAAAACGACCATATCCACGATCATGCCCACACATACGGTCATTCTGGCGCCTTTGGTGACTATTAGAAAATAGAACATTCACTTCATGGAATGTTGCTGAGCCAGTTGTACAAATTTAGTGATTTTTCATCAAAAGCTCATTATTTTGTTCAGCAACAAGAAGACAAAAATCAATTTAGAATATTTCTTGAACCTACACTCTCGATATTGCTCTTGTAGGAGCACATTCGAGGCATGAAAAGTATAGAATGTCTTTTCTAGCATGTCTTCTTCAGTTACCTTTTCACCACATAACTGTAACTGAGAACTAATTTTTGAATAGTGTTGAATTATAGTATATAACTAAATTCACTAAATTCGGAAAAATCACTAAATTTGTGGTATTATACCTTTTATTTAAATTTTTCCAAAGATTAAAGGGATCCTTCAAGATAAGTTATTTTGTTTTCAATTCCTCATGATATGATTACTAAAAAGATCATATAGCTTTTGCGTGTTCTTGTGCAAATGCTGTATTTCCTTCTTTTATTGTATGTCCAAAGTTCATGGCATCCAGATGGATTTCTGCATCGAGAATCCATGGTATATAACTCTTTTTCGAAATGTCAAGTGCAGTAAATTTCATGTCAAGTGAGATTTGTCATAGCTAAAAGTAAAATCAAATTAGCAAAATTATTATGTCCTTACAAAAGAAATATAAATTCATCAAAGATATAGTAAATTTCAAAATGTTGGGTCAAAATAAACAACTTAGAACAATAATAAGAAATTATGCCTACCAGAACCACAAAGCAGCACAGGTAGGGAAATATATAAAGAGTAAGAAAATGAGTTTACAAGTAAAAAGATCTGAAGGATAAAACCAACATCCTACAACTATCTGGTATCATTAAAACCTGTCAGAAGAAAAACCCCTGTAGGGAAAACAACTGACAGGGAAAAGAATGCCATAATGCAATAGAAATAAAACCCATAAACAAAAAACATGTTAAAACCTTAACAGAAAATATAAGTCCGACAGCCCTTAATGTCAATCTTATGAGCAGAAGCACAAAAATCAGGAAGAAAAGACCACCAAAAATCAATCTGAGCTCAACATCTTGACCAATGAGCTAGATACTTCCAAGGAACATGAGCAAGAGCTGCGTCAAAAAGTCCTACCACATAAGTTGAATCACACTCAAGCTAAAGATGATCCCAATTCAAACATTCTGCAAGCTCCAGAGCATGTAAAACAGCCAAAATCTCATCTTCAAAAGCATAAATCAACCCTAACGGAGTTGCAAAGCATCCTATGACAAAACCCCGAGAAGTCCAGAAAACACCATCCCCACCCCCAGGACCCGGACAACCATTAGCCACACCATCAGTATTAACCTTGATCCAAGCCGGATTTGGAAGCTTCGAAGTCATTGAAATCATTTTAGGAGCTTTAGGAGGAAATGCCTTAACCCCTAAATTCCTACATATCAACAAATCATCCACTGAATTAGCCATATAACCCGAATGCAAAGGATTTGCCTCACAAATAGCCCAAACAATAAAAACAAAAGCCTAGGAGACCGGTGGCAAAAAACCCTCATGCAAAGCTTTAAGCCGAACAAACCATATAGTAGCAAAACCCGAAATCAAACCCACTTTCCAAAAAGCAACAATCTGTGAGCTTAACGACAAATTCATAGCATTCTAAAAAAAAAAAAGAACCCGAAATGTGCATAATAAATGATAATAAAAAAATCATATCAATGCATAAATATACATAAATTGCCAAAAAGAACAAAGAAAATAAAATAATATAGAGAATATAATTTTAACAAAACTATAAGTATGTCAAAAATAAATGTATTTAATAGTGAACTGATTTGTATACAGAAAGATAATCAATATATAAATTATATACATATATATATATATGTATATATATATATATACTAGAGTAATAATATAAAAAACATATACTTATATTTATATAACAAGTGAATAAAAACATATGTACGTCTAAAAGGATAAGGAATAAAATATTATTATACACTTAGAATATATATATAATTAAATGTAAAACTATATTTAGAATATATATATAATTAAATGTAAAACATTCATTAATAAGCATAAAAAACAGTATTACATATTATAAAATACAAAACACAATAATATAAAATACAAAACACATACTCCCATAGACAATAAAAAATAATATATAAGGAATATTCTAAAATATTAAAACAATAACAATATGTATGTAGAATATATAACAAGCAAATTGCAAAGTAATAACAAAGGCTTAAAAAACTTGATATATTATAGATGCTATTACGTATTATAAGGAGATATAAAACAATCAATAAATTAAATAAGACTTTTCATACTCAATGGAAACTTAACATTTTAAAAAATATACATATAAACATAAAACCGAAACATCCAGGCACAAGAAATAATGAATTTTTATGTCCTACTCAAAAACTGTTATATGTTGCTATCATTAAGTGTTGGAACATATATCAACCTCATTTTTACAAACATGTAATGGGATAAAAACCAAAGCAAATTGACTCTAATGGTTTCAACTTTGTCTAAAGCATGAATGACTACCAAACCAGAAGGAAAATAAGATTTAAAAAAAATAAAAATAAAAATAAAAAACACTATCAAACCCAAGTTATGCAGTACACTGTTAGCAAAGCTTGCACATATATAATTGTGTATAAAACATTATATGGGATAAGCTAAAATAATTATATGGCCATATTCATATAAATGTATAGCAATCTTACAAAATTTTAACAAAAACTACATATAAAACAATAAGTAGTTACAAAACTTAATAACTACTTATAAAACTTAGGCATCTTAAAACATGCTATACATATTATAGTAAAATAGAAAAATTAATATATATATATATATATATATATATAAACTACATGAATGACTTCATTACATGAAAAAATAACAAAAATAACAATATATATAGCATCATTATCAACAAGATTATAAATTAAATTTACATATTATATATATACTAAAACATGGACTAAAAATAGTTAACAAAAAAGAGTATTAAATCATCATAAAATACACAAATGCTAAATGGACTACTTTAAAAATAATGATAAAAGAAAATGACATGTTAGCAAAAATGACATAAAGAAAATGACTAAAACTCTAATATATTGATGAATTTGCATAATCTAACAAGGTAGCACTAGCAAGAAAAAACCTCATATGCATGTGCATGGCCACACAAAAGTATTAGTTCTTAAACAATTTGATAAATTTACCTCAAGAAAAAAATGAATTGGTAGAGACTCAATCGCATGGTTGGTTTTTAGACCTTCAGCTTCAGCCAAAACATGGTTGGTCTTGCACCATGCCGAGGTGAGATGGAATTGTGCCTGTAATGGGTTCAGCCTTGTGCAAGCATGGCAAGCAGAATGTTGCTGTGAAAGTAGTATACAGGAAGGCATGACATGGGTTGGTGCCCAACGTGCCATGAGGCATAAAGTGCTACTGGTGGGCAGCAAGGCATGCACATGTGCTGGTGCTCAGTGTGCTTTGGACTGTGATGAGTTGTGGTGCATGGATATGGCAAGTGTGGCACGACATGGTGTCAAAGTATGTGGGCAGCTGGAACACATAGCATGAGCAGGCATGCATGGGTGTCGAGGAAGGCAAGGATGTTGGCATGTGCATTGGCATGTAGCTAGGCGTGTGCAGTGGTGCTTGAGTGTGGAAATGGGTGACGCGTCATTGGCATGGCTTGTGCACTTTGTAAGTGAAGGCCTGAGTGCAGCAAGTGCCTGTGTGCCGCAACTATCTATGTTGTGCCAACACTAAATATTTGTGTGTAGGCTTAAGTGGGGGCAGAAACATGTTGGCGCGCCTATGTGCATGTGCAAGGGCTTTGTGGCAGTTTGCAGGCAGTTGTGGGTTGAATGCTCATATGACACTTGGAGGCAATGCAGATGGGCTACTAAGCAGCCTTGGTGCCTTGCATGCCAGCCACATGGTGCCAAGTTGGCTTGGTTTGGGTTGACTTTTAAAAGCGATTATGAGCAGTTATGGATGTCCCCTGCCTAGGTGGCATGCATCCAAGCATATTGGAGCATTGCTTTAGATATATGGCACATTGTTTCCATGACAGCATGTCCCTAGCAGTTGTGGAGTTTCAACTGCAAAGCCATGTTGCCTAGTATCATTGGTCCAGCATACCCAAGGCAATTGGGGTTGTCAACTGCATAGTTTTGGCTATGTGTACTTTTTTAACAAGACTGAAACACCAAGTTATGTGGTGACCTGTGCATGTTAATGGCTTGTATTCCTTTGCTCATGTGAGTGAAAGAAAAAGGTTGGTGGAGACCCCATAAACTTATGTGTGCAATATTGTACTTGTGATTACCTTTCAATTTGAATAATTGTGTGATGGGAGATATCCTCACTTATGTGTGTGTGAGGAAATTGAGTTAGCTGACTTGTGTGTGTATGAGATAGAGATGTGAGCAGGGAAAATATCTAATAAGATTTGAAAGTCAAAAACTTAATGAGTCATAACAACGATATTCAGCCTATACTATTGTGACCGATAACGTGGCTAATACTTACTTTATAACGTAGAGGAAGTTGTTCCCAATAAAGGAACGGTGGCAGGAATACTTTGGTGAGTTTGATTTGATTGGGTTCATCATCCGAGAACAAAAAATCAGGTTGTGGATGCATTAAGTAGGAAGGAAGTGCATGCTTATGTTGCTGTCATTTCCAATGTGGAGTCAAATTTTTTGGAGCGTATCAAATAACAAAGCTTGCAAGATGTTTCACACCCCATGTTGTCACAGGAGTCTCAAGGTATATCCCAGAGTGGGAGGCTGTGCCTAGGGCACATTATGAGAGTTGAACTCGGGTTCCCTACAAATTCTTAATTGGCCCTTACCTGCCCTGCCCGTACTATTACTAGATTGAGCACCAGAACCGAACTAAGGCTCGTTCCATTAAAAATGTCTCCTAAAGCTTGAAAGCAATGCGGATTAGCGGCAGGAAGTATTTTATTTTTATCCTTTTTGTACCTAGAGAGCAGACGACCAGTAGAGTAGGTGCTCCATATCGTTTCTGCTGCATAGGTATAAGGTCATTCACAGCGCTAGCAGATCAGAAGTACGGAAGTCGCCTCCAGTAGCCCAAAAAGCATAGGGAGGTTACCAAGCTCTTGCAAGTTACTAATGAGGGTTTGGTGCGGCTTTAGTGGCTTGAGAGGGAGTTAATATGTGCCAAAGGTGGCAAGTTGTATATCCTTTCTGGTGGAGAATTTAGAATAAAGTTGTTACAGAAGACTCATGACTCTCTTTAGGCTGGCCATCCAGGTTATGAAAGCATGGTGGCGTTGCTGGCCATGTCCTATTTTTGGCCTAAAATGGAACAGGACATAGAAGCTTATATCCGAACTTGTCTTGTGCACCAACAAGACAAGGTAGAGAAGAAGAAAGTGGTAGGATTGTTGCAGCTTTGCCCATTCCTGAGATACATTTTCAATCTATTTCAATGGATTTTATTGTGGGACTCCTGAACATTGATGGCTTACAAGAAATATTGGTTGTAGCATATAAGTTCTCAAAATATGTCTTGTTCATTGCAGCCCTATTTGCATGCCTTGCGGATGTTGCTAATGAGCTATTTCACAAACATTTTGTAAAATACTTTGGTTTACTAGAGGATATAATTAGTGACCATGATACTTGATTTACTGAAATGTTTTGGACTGTGTTGGTTAAATTGTTAGATTGGAGTTGAAGTTTTTCACTGCCAATCATCCCAAACTGATGGGCAGACGAAGCAAATGAATGCATTGTTGGATGATTACTTGAGGCTTTTATGAAGGCATGCTAGAAAAATTAGGTTAGTTTACTTGACGTTGCCCAATTTAACTACAATGTGCATAAGTCATCTTATACAGGTTTGAACCCTGCGGAAGTGGCATTTGGAAGGCAACCTTTGACACCTACGAGGTGGTGAAACAGAAGCGCAATAATGCTTGTTCCGCAGTTTATCGATTTGTGTATGAAAAGTAAGATTTGATGTAACAAGCAAGAGACAACTTGGCCAAGGCTTTTAGGTAGATGAAGAAATATACAGATCAATAAATGAGACCTCTTAAATTTTAGGTCGGGAAGAAAGTGTTGCTGAAATTGACTCCACATATTCAAAAAAAAAAACTTATTGGAACCAAGGTGCATAGATTTTTTGTACATAAATATGTACAATTTGAAATATTAAAAAAGGTTTGGAATGTGGCTTACAGATTGTTGATGCCTGATATGATGAAGATTCATCCTACTTTTTCATGTAATTTTTTTTAGAAAGTTTCAAGAGGATGTGGAGAATCTAGATAGGTTTCAAGCAAAAAGAGCCCCTCATATGGTGATGAAGCAGTTTGACAAGGATGTGGAGAGAATACTTGATCACCGAACCATTGGATATAGCAAGAAGACTACTAGGACAGATTTTCTTGTGCATTGGAAATGAGAATCTAAGGAAGATGCTACATGGGAAAGAGAAGCTACACTGTGGCAATTCGAGAAATAAATTAAGGACCACCTGAAGCTTAACGCGACAAAGACATCATTTGTTTCAGGTGGGGCAAGTTTGTTAGGCCCTTAGACCTTCGGCTTAGGCCAAGGAATGGTTGGCCTTACACCATGCCGAGGCGAGATGGGATTGTGCCTGTAAAGGGTGCAGCTTTGGTGCAAACAAAGCATGTTAAATGTTGATGTGGGGGTACTGTACAACAAAGCATGGCATGGGTTGGTGCCTAGCGGGCCATGAGGCATAAGGTGCTGCTGATGGTTAGCAAGGCATGGCATGGGATGGTGCCAGCGTGCCTTGGATCATGATGAGTTGTGATGCATGGCTATAGCAAGTGTGGCATGGCATGGTGCCAAGGTGTGTGGACATATGGCAAACATAGCATGAACAGGAATGCATCAGTTTTGAGGCAAGCAAGTGTGTTGGCATGTGGGCTAGAAAGCAGTTGGGCATGTGCATGTATGTTGCGCTTGCCTATGTTGTGTCGATGCTACATAGTGTGTGCAGGCTTGAGCAGGAGTGCAAACATATTGGCACGCCTATGTGCATATGCCCAGGCTTTGTGGCAATTTGCAGGCAGTTGTGTATTGAACGCCCATGTGGCACTTGGAGGCAATGCAGATGGGTTGTTGAGGATCCTTGGCACTTTGCATGCCTTCCATATGGTGCCAAGTTGGCTTGGTCTAGACTGACTCTTACAAGCAGTTATGGTTGTCCTCTGCCTTGGTGGTGTGCATCCAAGCATATTAGAGCACTGTTTTACATATATGGACATTGTTGCCATGATAGTATGTCTCTAGTAGTTGTGGGGCGTCAACTGCAAGGCCAGGTGGCCTAGTTTCAATGGTCCAGCATACACAAGGTAGTTGGGATTTTCAATTTCATGGTTTTGGCTATATGTACATTTTTAGCAAGTTTGAGACACCAAGTAGAGTGTTGTGGTGATCCTTTCGTTTTTATGGCTTGTATTTTTTTGTTCATATGAGTGAAAGAAAAAGGTTGGAGGAGACCCCGTAAACTAGTGTGTGCAATATTGTAGTTGTGATTAGATCTGGCAAAATGCTACACGACACGATAATTTACAGATTTGGGTCTCCAATATTGAAATCAGGTTGATATCAATGTCATACAATAAGACACGATAAAAAAACGGGTTGGAACACGTTAACACGATAAGACACGATAAGAAAAATCTTAATTTAATTATTTCTTTATAGCTAATTTTTTACATTACTTTTTCTTTTTTTAAGAAACTATAAAATTCATCTTTTATTTCATTGAAAAATAACAATTTTTATATCTATTTATATATTGATATTTTATTTTATATTCTATATTTTTTTATTACTTCTATTAGATGTAGAAATTTAGTTTGGTTTATAATATTTTATATATTTTTAAATTGAAAATTGTAATGCATATTTTATTTTCTTAGCCACGATAAATATTTAATATAGCTTTAGTTCGTAATATTTTACATATTTTGAATTCACAATTATTAATTATGTAGAAGGATATAAGTATTATGTTTGTGTGGTTTGTTATTTTTTAACATGTATTAAGTATTTTGTTTTAGTTTTTATTTTTGGTTTGTAAAAGGATACAAATATTTAAGTTTGTTTGTGCTTCATTATTTTTTAGTATGAACTATGAAATATAAATCAAATATATTTTTTATTTTTTTAAAATAATTTTGAAAATAAGTTTAACGTGTTAACGGGTTGGGTAACAAGTTATACGATAATTTTATGAACGGGTTTGGGTTTATATATTTCAACACGAAAGCTTAACGGGTCAGGTTTGGGTAAGAAACTTTTGACACGAACATGAATACCACACGCCACGACACAACACGTTGCCAGGTCTAGTTGTGATTACCTTTTAGCTTGAATAATTGTGTGTTGTGAGATAGCCTTACTTATGTGTGTGTGAGGAAATTAAGTTGGCTGACTAAGGGTGGCACCTTAGGCCACACAGTAGTTCGTGTGCAATATTGTACTTGTTATTACCTTTCAGCTTGAATAATTATGTGTTGTGAGTTAGCCTCACTTATGTGTGTGAGAAAATTGAGTTGGCTAACTAAGTGTGGCACCTTATGCCACATAGTGGTGCAAAAATTTAATCTCTAAATTTTAACTCTATGACATTTGGTATTAGAGCCAGGTTATGTCTTTGTCGTGCTGATAACGTATTAAAAATTGGAACAAATATATAAACCAAGAACATTGTAGTATTATTAAAAACACAAAGAGAGAGAGAGAGAGAGCAATGAACATTCTATTCAATTCCTGCTTCATTTTCATCCATTTCAAAGCCTTTATTTATAGGCTCATACAAAAATATAAGTTACATATGGAATTAATGAATATTGATTACTAAATCATTTTAAAGGATGAATGTTACAAAGAAAAGAGTTTAAAAGAGATGTTACAAGTGTAATGAGATTGTAGGTTACAAGATGGTGCATCCACCAATATTCATAACATCATTAATTTTTCCATCAATTTAAAAACAGAAAAAGAAAATCATTAAAATAAAATTTAGAGAAAATTACACGTAGAGTACCTGAACTATATCGAGTGTTACATTTAGGTACCCGAACTATTTTTCGTTGCAATTAGATACCTGAACTCACATTTTTCCACACCGTTAATACTTTTTGTCATTTCCGTCTAAATTTTTCCGTTAAAAGCACGTGTAGACTGCGTGAGGAGGAAACCCAAGGGCAATGGGCGTCATTTCTTGCAAAAAATATCATATCAGAATTCAGTTAATTAGAATTGAGGATTTTTGGGTTTTTTCTCACAAAACCCAAAAATCTGAGCTAGGTAAGCATACTTTGATCCTAACCGACAAATCTGAGCTGAGTTCCGGTGGCGAAAAAAAGTCAATGGTTGGTACCGTGGCTGATTCTGTGTTTGATATGTCTAGGAGTTCAAGCGCGGAAGAGAAAACAACGGTGTCAATGATTGGAAGCCACCGGAACTCAAACCCAAGCGATCAAATATTGGGGTAAAGATCATCACCGGTTTGGCTTCTGTCATGGACGATGAGCCACCACGTCAACCCAGTTCCTCCCCATTGTCCTCACTCCTTGCCGTAGTTGTGGTTCACTGCGAAACCCAAACTATTCCATCTGGTGGAGCACCGCCGCTAGAGGTGGAATTCTGTTGGAGGGTGAGAGTGGTTCGGTGGCTGAGAAAGAGGAAATTCTCTTTTGTTTTCTCTTTTGTTTTCTCTTTTGTTTTTTGCTTTTATGTTTCTATTTGGTGTAATTTTCTCTTTTGTTTTTATGTTTTTTTTTTATGTTTCTTTGGTTGCTAAGAAAGGATAAATTTTGAATATTTACATCGGTAAGAGATGTGGTGCTGATGGAGAATCAGAAGAAGAAGGAGATAATTTTTTTGGTTGAATCATGAAGAAGAATAAGAAAAAGAGAATTTTTTCCTTAATTTTTTTCATTCTAATCAGCAACATTCAAAGAAGAGACGAAGAGGGAAGAATAGAAAGAGAAAATGATGCACATTGCCCCTGGGTTTCCTCCCCACGCGGTTTGTACGTGCTTTTAAAAGAAAAAATTGGACAGAAATAACGAAAAGTATTAACGGTGTTGAAAAATGTGAGTTCATGTATTTGATTGCAACAAAAAATAGGTCGGGTACATAAGTGTAACACCCGATATAGTTCAGGTACCCCACGTGTAATTTTCTCTAAAATTTATTCACTTAATTATAATATGTTTAATATATATATGGACTTATGGACATCAAAAAATAAAAATTAATATAGTTAAATAAGAGTATTGAAGACGTGAAAATTAAAAGTATTATCTTATGTTACTATAAATTTGTAATTTAATTATATTATTTTAA
>QANX01004876.1:0-38584 GCA_003254975.1 Ochetophila trinervis
TTGATGAATATGAAGCTTTACATATGAGTCAATGCTCGTCATAAATAAATTATTGAAAAGAATAATATTGTTACATAAAATGAGTGCCTCACACAGACAAAACAAGAAAATAATATATAAATATTTATACATAAAAAAGAAAAAAAAGAGAAACAGCCACAGACAGAGCCAAGTTTTGTAGGCGGAAGCCGGTGGAAGTTGACTCCAATTGAAGGGCCTTTTTGCCAAAAGCCCAGCTAGGCCCCATAAAAGGGGGGAAAAATAAATCTTCCTACACAGACAAAATTATACCTACATGCTCATTTAAAATAGCTTTAGCAGCATCTGAGAGTTTAAAAGTTGAAATTTAAATTTTGATATTTGTTATTATTGCTTTGGTCTTATTTTTTTGATGAATAATAATTGCATTAAGAATGCACAAAAGGACTCTAGCAAAATAGGAGATTACAAAGGAGGGGCAAAATGAGGACCTTCAGAAAGAAAAATAGAAACAAAAGTAGGAAATAAGGGCTCCTTAAGAGGAGAGAATATAAGACAAGAGAAACTATGTCTAAGAGCAAAACGAGCTAAACAATATGCACTACGGTTGTAGGATCTAGGAATCCAAGAAGCAGACCAGTAAGAGAAGTTGATGAAAAGTATCTTCAAGGAGACAACCATGTCATTTGAGGAGCTTAAGCTGTTTGACATAATCTACTTTATAAAGAATTTTGCGTCACATTGAATTTAGGTTCCGATACCAAGTTGAATTTAAATTTCTCCCAAAAGCTTAAACTAATGGAAGGTGGACCTTCATTTCTTTTAAGCATTTTCTCTAACAAAACCTAACCCAAACTTCCATCGGCTCTCTCCATCTTGCTTTCCATTCTTGTTGCCAAAATAAAAAGCTTCACGGGAGTTTAGAGCTTTGAACACTACAAAAAAAACAGGTGTTTTGTGACAGGATCAAATTCGTCACAAGGTATGGTATATGTGACTGAATTGTCGCTAAAACCACTTTATGTGACGGATTAGTATCCGTCACACTTCCGTCGCAATAGCCACGACACAAAAGGGTTTCCGTGACAGAATACTGTTCCTAGTAACAGAAAACTGCCTTTATGTGACGGCATTATTTGGTCACAAATATTAATGGAAGTTTTGACATTCCGGCGATTCACCGTCGGCAGTCATTCGGTGACGAAATTTGGTCCGTCACAATATAACATCTGTGACGGTCTTGTGACGGTAGATCGTTACATTAAACATACTGTGACGATCTAGATACCGTCACTTGTAAAAACAATTATATATTGCATTGATTTCGTGACCGATATGAACCGTCACAATATAACATATGTGACGGTCTTGTGACGATAGACCGTCACATTAAACATACTGTGACGATCAATATACCACCATAGCATGAATTTTTTTCATTCTTTTCCAGTAATATTTTTTTAATTATTTTTTAAATTTTTAATTTTTTCCTAACTCATTTTAATGTTAATATGGTGTCTCTTCCATACAAACACAGCTCATTAAATGAAAGGGAAATAGTACGATTCAAATAGAATAAATAGTCAAACAACACTTTGAAATTCATATTACATTAAGATATTGTACATGAAGGGTTCAAAAACTGACTATTTCCACTAGAAGTGTTCACATTACAAATTATCTATTAAGGAAACAAAAGAAGTTTCTGCATGACTGCAACATAAACTGAACTACCTTCTTTTAAATGCATCCCATCAGACCTTGTTCATTTTGCTTGCTCTGAACCTGCTAAGTCGACTAAGTGAAGTTTTGCATCATCACCAATATCATCATTAGCTGCTATACATCTATTAAACGTTTTGCAACTTTTGGTCCATCTCTTTTGTGACTAAATCGAATTTGGCTCAAAAAGTTAACCTACAGATGTTCAAGGTAGGTCAACGAAGTTTACAGGTTGAATCATATCAAAAGGAATATCAACACAAGACAAGAAGTACAAACTCTATTCACGAGGGTTCCATATAATGGATAATACATTCACATAGTTAAATATTTTTGAATATCTTGCTCTAGAAAAAGAGAAAACAAA
The DNA here is from genome assembly GCA_003254975.1 of Ochetophila trinervis. NCBI lineage: Eukaryota > Viridiplantae > Streptophyta > Magnoliopsida > Rosales > Rhamnaceae > Ochetophila > Ochetophila trinervis. Next base: position 2,069 of record QANX01004876.1, read on the forward strand.
AAGAAAAAAAAGTAATACTGCTATTTTGGACAATTTCAAAGAATTACAAAAAATCAAATGTTCACTCATAATTTAGAACTAATTCATCAAAACAAAATTAGTACTTAGACACCAAATCTAAGATTGATTATTATTCACTTTATATGCATTGTGTATGTGTGCGTAAAAAATCAAATATGCATAAATTGTAGGTTTGCATCTACAAATATACACAACAATAAACCAAAAATAAGTGCCACAAGTTTTTGACTCCATCCAATCAAAAATTAAAAAAAAAAAAATGCTCACTTGTAATTTAGAATTGCATAGGTCATATGCATATCTTTAACAACTGAAGTAGAAGTTTTTACAAATTGAAGTATATTACAAAGTTGGTGAACCAGCTATTTTGCTAAAATCTTTTTTGTAGATTATAAAATTTTAGTTCCTAATTATGTGGCACTAAATCAAGTAATCCATACCAGTTACACTGCTTGTTTTACCTACATTTAAATTCAACAATACAGCTCCAGTCCAATGATAGAGTAAAAGACAAAGTGCTAACCTCTAGTTCAAACTTCTTTGATCTAAGTAATGGATCTTTGCACAATAGTTCATGCCGCAATAGCCAATTTGCAAGTATTTTGAAGGAAGAGTTAGGAGTTACAAACTAACCTTTTCTCATCCTAAATGAACTTCCTGCAAAAAAAAAAAAAAAAAAAAAAAACATTTATATATCACTGACAGTTTAATATTTTCAAATTCCACATATGAGATTCAAAATTAAGAGAGATTTTAAAAGCAAACATACAACTAGCATCTGGCTGTTTGATTGAGCAAGATTCCAATTCTGAAACTGCAATTTTTGAAAACTGGCTCTCATATTTTGCAACTCTTCTCCACTCAATTCAATCATTTTACTGCACAACTATAATTAAGCAAAAACCAGCACCATGCAATTTTAAATTCTGGATCGTCATAAGCATAAAAAAGGAACAGAGAGACAGAGACACAAATTCTACAACATTTTGTTTAAAGTTTGTGTTCCTGTTCAAAGCTGTTAAAACTTGACTTTTACTAAACTATTAGGGATGTGATCATTTGAGCTGGCAAGTCCCCATTTTTAACTCAATCAAAGATTTCAATATGGAAGCATTCATCATTGGAACTTGAGATTGACAAATAAAGTAAATAATGCTATGTGTTAATCAAATAAAGTAAATAATGCTAAGTGTTATTTAGTATAATATCAGTATAGATAGTGAAAATTTCATAAGCAACGGAGCAACCAAGCAAAAAATATAACAAAAAAGAATTTACATGTCTTTTTTATCCCCCAAGAACTGCAAGCAAAATAACAGGGGGAACATTGTTGCAAAAGATGGTTAATTTCTAACATAAATTATTATCTAGGCAGTCACACTTACATAGCCATTAATCTGCTGAGCAGCTGCTTCAACTTCCTCAATAGTAGACATGGTCACAATGCCTAACCCTCTGATTCTTCCACTCATATTTCATTTATAAAAGATCTTGAAAATGTTGATTGAAAATTTTACATAGAAACAACCTTATCATTAATACATTATTTTAGGGCAGGCATTTAATATATACTAGTCATGCTATACTACATACTACATGAAAAGTCAATGGCCCTTCATTGTTCTTACCCTGCTATAGAAAGATGCATCCCAAATCTACATAGAAGGTGACAAGTGGCATTTAACAGAAATTAATTAAGGAAGAAAATACTACTGTTTTAGTTAGCTCTAGAATTGTAGAAGTAATTTGGTAGGAGCTAAACAAGTCCAGCCATTCATGTCAAAAAAATGTCCCTAATCAAAAACCAAAATAGAAAGGAGACATATAGTTATCATGTATTGATACATATAGATAATCATTAACAAACTAGTCAGTGTAAAATGATTTATACAAAAGTAGTCAAGTTTAAAAATTTAAACAAATGAATCCCTTTTTACAAGTTTAGGTTGGTAAGGACTCAAATTGAGATCATTGATATGATTTTCTAGAATTTTTATGATCTACATTTTTGTCATATGTCTATTCAATTGGTACAAAAGGAAAGCAAGTGAAATAATCAATAAGTTGACATTATCTTATTAAAAAAAATTTTACATACTAATTTGAAAAAGAGGAAAAGCACAATGCAAGTAAGCATCCAATTAAAAACCTAATTTGACAGAAACCAGTACATATAGATTGTTGAATATGCTTACAGAACCAGAGATCAAAACCCAAGCATTGTTTCTTGCCTGCCACCAAAGAGATTTTCTATTACTAAAAAAAAATGTTATAATACTTAATACTTATAACTACAGTATTCTGAGCTTAAATTGAAACGTACACTAAGAGTTTTCATGTGATGGCCACTATGTTAAATTGTAGGTTTTAGATTTGTGTAATAGATCATAAGTACAAAACATTGTATGACTTATTATTATGTCCACACTATAGTACTGAAAATCAATACAAAAAGAAAAAAAGAAAAAAATTGAAAGCTTTATGCAAACCTGAAATATGACAGAGGAATGAGAAACTGAAGAGCTTGAGTTTAGCTCATCAAAGCCGACTGATCTCATCTAGATTCATTTGGACAAATTTTCAACATTGCATTTCATAATATAAAAACAATTATTTCAAAGGAATAACTAAGAATAGAAAAATTAAACATCTTATTCCTCTTTTCCTATCCGATTTCATCAATAAGCTCATCAAAATTTGAAGCTTAAGCTATATTTATTTTTCCCCTTTTCCTCCTAAACCAGTGTTAAAGAAAACTTAGTTAATTACAAAATAAGTACCCAAAAATATTTTAATTGAAACTCTAGAACATCAAATTCGAACTTTTAATTGAAAACAAGAGGATATATATTAACACAAGGTTGCAGACCTAGGAAAGCAAAAAATGTTTTAGCAAACCTAGAAACCCCAAAAATTACCTTCCATTGTACATGCCATTACTCAATATTCATATATGCAACACCAAATCCACACTGACACACCAAACATAAAATCGAAAACCTACCCGCATGATGATCTACGTTTCTTGAACCCAACCCCTCGAGCCCACCATGGGCTTCGGCTTGTGGCATAGACGCTAGTGGTCTTCTTCTTTGTAATAATCACCAGTCTTACTGGAGTTTAGCCATAACTGCCAATCCGCAGGCTTGGCTTCAGCTACCCATGGGTTGAAAGGGAAACTGAGAAAATGATCAAATATATATATATATATATATAGAGAGAGAGAGAGAGAGAATGAAAGAAAGTGACAAACCAAGCTTGGCCCAGATTTCGCCAGTGGGTTTTACACTGGAGCTTCCACCATTACCGACTCATTCACTGAGCAGAGAAGCCATTTCTCTGTCTTTTCCTTTCACGCTCACACATTTACAGAATTGCCAAAAAATAGAGTGGGAAGGCAGCGGAAAGGCTGGGCATGCTTTTTTGGGCAGTGGGAGCTGGCCGTTGCCGGCTGGATTTCCGGTGAGAGGCTTCAGTTGCATAGGTTCTTTAAAGAGAGGAGAGGGAAGAAAAGGGAGAGAGGGGTCGGGGGAAACAGGGGAAGAAGAAGAAGAAAAAAATAAAATAAAGGGATTTTGAAAATTTCCCAAATTTTTTAACATATTTGTAATAAATTGAAATACTAATTGTGACAACAAGCTTAAAATTCTGTCACAGTTATGCTAAATGTATGGGCAAGAATTTAAATTTTAAATTTTCCAGTCAAATTGTTCAGCCTCATCTGAATTTTAGATGTAATTGTGACAGAATGACTGTCACAAATAACAATATATCCAAATGTGACGGATATAACATTGTCACAGAATCATTGTAAATTTTATATTATTATTTTTTCATGAAATCTGTGAAAATATTTGTAGTTTCCGTCACAGATGAGCTCAAAAATTTAAATTTTTTTTTCCGCACAGGGATTTAGCCCCACTATTTAGTTGAATTTGTGACAGGCAAAAATGCGTGACATTTACCCTAAAATAAATTAAAAATTATGACGGCTGTTGATAAGTCCGACACTATAAACACCTTTATGTGACGGGTTAGTTACCGTCACAAAGATTTCTGTCACAAAACCTCCATTTTTTTTTTGTAGTAGAAGGTGAGGGATACAAAATAGCACCGACGACCAAAGTTGGAGGATTCCATTGAAAATAGTTTGAAATTTTGTCACTAAAATTATTAAGGAATTAACGTGGTCTTTTCAGATTGGGCAAAACACATAGTTTCATTAAAAAGCAAAAACCGACAACAAGAATGAAGTTTTAATTAGAAGTTGAGGTGACATTATTCTGGTATATTAACAAAGTAGTTAAGAGAGTTGTTAGCTTCGGTTAGTTTCTGTTTTAGCTTTGTTAGAATGTAAAAGACAGTTAGCTTATGTTTCTATATGAAGAAATGAGTGTAATCTATTGATTTGTATCAAAATCCGATTCTATCAATACAAGAAATACAATCTTTTTTTTTTTTTTTTTTTTTTTTTATTTTTTTTTTTTTTTTTTTTTTTTTTTTTTTTTTTTTTTTTTTTTTTTTTTTTTAATCTATGAATTTTAGTTTACAAAGTTAGAATTTCTAGTTTTTCTACATGGATACACTCCCAACTTCATTCCCTGACTAAGTACTATCATGAGTGGGGTTTTTCTTTCGTTATTGTAATCAAGTTACTTACGTTTACCTTCAATGCTGCATTTGCAAATATGTGTGGGTTTGAACATCAGAAAGAAGATCGGGTGTGCATCGATCGATTTCAGTCGGTTAACCGCATTGTATACATTTTTTCGGTCGATCGGTCTTTTAACCAGAAACATTTTTTAGGGGTCAAAAATTAATTGGTCAGTTATGGCAGTTTTTGGTCAGTTTCAGTCGGTTTTTTCAGTTTAGGCCAACCAATAATTTGATATCACACTGTAATTGGGCAAAAGTTAAGTTGAGCTTAGAAATAAAAAAGAGATAAGACTACCTTTAATAGAACCAATTCTGCTACCTTAACAAAAATAAAATAAAATAAAAACTAAACTAAACTAAACTAATATGCCCAATTTTTCACTCTTCTAATTCTCACTTCTAAAACCTCAAAACCTCTCTCACTTTCCAATAGTCACATGCACTGCAAAACTGGCCATTGCCTTCCCCTCAAGTGTTGGCTAACCAACCAATAACAAACGGTCATCGTAAAGTTCAATTACAGTAGATTCGTTTGACTAGTTAACCAATTTTGGCATATGGCGGAGAGTTTGATCTTGTCCAAGTGGTCTCGAGTCCTTGTGCATTCCGGGCAAACCTGGGTTTGATCTTGTCCGAACAGTTTTAAAGTCTAGCCCCATTCAGCGGTTGAGTATGGGCCCCATTCGAGGAAAGCTAGATCTTGGCTTTGTATATGTGATCCGAGATCCTTTCTCTGTTCTGGCAAGCTCAAGACAGGCTCTGTCCAAGCGGTCTAGAATCCCAACCTCATTAAGATGGTATGGGATCCTAACTCAAGCAAGCTCAGGTTAGAAAATGAGAACGATATCAAAGGAATTATAATTAAATCGTTTTACCAAAAAAATAAAAGACCGTATGAACCGGTTTGAATGGTTTGTGTAATTTAAAGTTAAAGATAATAATCATTTGAATATAAAAAATAAAAAATGGATAAATTTTAATTATTTATACGATAGAGTTTTATTCTTTAATTGTACCAACTAAAGAGCATTGGCCCAAAAAATTCCCAGAAAGCCCCTGTATAACAAACTTGAAATCAAACCATCATATATATAGGCTGCACATACATCTGGCAAATTTTAACACGATCTATTAACACGACACGAACACGAACGATTTTTACGGGTTTGAATTTGTCTGAAACTGGTTGGGTTGATAACGGATCAACACGTTATGAATAAGTTATCTTAACGGGTTTTAACTGGTTTACCCGCAAAAACCATTAAGGATTCATTAGTTTTTAAATTTTTATTATTCATTTGTAGAACGATTTAAGTATTACGTTTGTATGGTTTGTTATTTTGTAATATGTATTAATTATGTTGTTTTAGTTTTTTATTTATTTATAAAAATATATAAATATTTATGTTTATTTTTGCTTCATTATTGTTTAGTTTAGACTATGAATTATAAATCAAATATATTTTTATTTTTAAAAAATAATTTAAAAAAAAGTTAATGTGTTAACGGGTTACACGATAATTTTATAAACAGATTTGGATTTACATATTTCAACACGAAAGCTTAATGTATTGGATTTGAATAAAAAAATTTTGACACAAACATAAATACCACACGATACAAACACAATATAATACGAGACGTTAGCAGTCTAGGTGCATATGGCCCTTCTTTTGACTTTCATCCCTTTTAAAAATAATTTATTTTCCTTTCAAATATTTATTTTATTCACATATTGAAAGATCCTTCCCATGGCGGTGGAAGCTTTTTGTCTGTTTTATATATGGCATGCCTCATGTTGATTTGTTCTCCCATTTGACTTCGGAGATCAAGTCACCCAAGAACCCATCTCAATATTATTAAAAAATAAATTAAAGTGCCATCTTCTCCGAAACATAATTTTACTATGCCAGTGTGCTTTTATGACCCAAAATAATAATAAAAATAAAAATAAAAATATGACGGTGTGCTTGGAGTAGCTGTATATATAGAGCATAGACAGCTTGTATATGTAGTGCAGTTTGCAATTAATATGCACATGTTTATATGTATATTTCATACAGAATTTCTTATGAAAAAATAATATTTTATTTTTTAAAGAAATTTTTAAGTTAAGGTTTTCAAAAGAATCAAATATGATTTGAATAAAATACTCCACTTTTAGTAGGAATAAACTACACCAATCTCATTATTATCAAAAAAAAAAAAACTACACCAATATCATTTACATAGTCTAATATATAAAAAGTTGTGAATTTTTCATATATATTTATATATATATATATATATATATAGTAATGGTAATAAAAGAATTTTTCCCAATAAAATTGCAACATAACGCAGTTAAGCATGAAAGTCCCTGTCAATAAATTTCCATTGAAATTAATGTTTAACCTTAAAACTCAATTCGATTAATGATGTTTATAATATTTTCTTAGCAAACACAGAGAAAGCTTAAGCTTACCAAAAGAAGAAACTTCACCACGATCCTAAACCTTCAAATTGATCTGTCGCACAGATTGATTACCATGATCTAAAACCAGCAAAACACAGTTCTTCCCAATAAAAGCCACCTCAATATTATATGAAAATGTTGCGTTTTGTGTTGGTCCATCTTAAATTGCATTATGCCGCATTTTGTAAAGAAAACAGTGATACTTTTGTTAGCAATACTCATATATTTAGAATAATGCTAACAAAATCACCTCTGCTTCCCTTACAAATGAAACGCGACAGCAATTAAGAATGAAAGTAGCACTGCCACTCCTACACTCCAAACAGAAACCCCTCGAGTTGTTGTCGATGAATTTCCACTGAAGTTATTGTTAAATCTTCAAACTCAATCAAATTAATGAATTTTTTTATAATATTTTCTTATCAAACACAGATTAAAAGCTTAAGCTTACCAGAAGAAGAACCCCTCCACAGTCCTCAGCCTTCAGATTGATCTGCCGCACCAATTAATTACCATGATCCAAAACCAGCAAAACACATTTCTCCGACATAAAAGTCACCTCAAAATTATCTGAAAATGTTGCGTTTTGTGCTGGTTCATCTTGAATCGTTTAATGCTGCATTTTGTAAAGGAAGTAGGGTTGCTTTTGTTAGCTATAATATGTTCAAAGTTCGATAGAGGTGTAAAAATTTCATTACGCTTTCAGCGTTCCATACGAGTTGTCTAGATAAATTCTGATTATATATATATATCATATATATACACACACTATTATTTGGTTATCCTTATAGAATTTACATAAAAATAGTCACTAAATGTATATTTTTAATAATAAATATGATATTATAGTCACTAGTAATCTATTTTTAATGATAGAATATTTCAAATGACAGTTTCAATGAAAATTCCATTAAAATGTTTTGAAAATAGCATCTTTCGAGCTTAAGACAGCATATTATCGATACAACCAACAAATGCATGGTTTAACCCAAAAATTGAGAAACCGGCCATTGTTTAACCAGATCCTTATAATTTAATCAAATATGTGGGCCATTAGATTTGAATTTTATTTATTTATTATCAAATGAGCAATTATCCTTCGATAGCTTAGGGAGTAGGTTTCGAAGGGCTTTCACACCCTGATGTAAGGCCAGCTCAGGACCTGTTTTTTCCTCCATTATTTTTCTACCAAACATTAGTGCACATGCTCTGTTTCATCACCCTATGACCTCCTCTTGGACCCCAGCTTCTCTTCAATTATACTCTATAAATATCACCAACTAAAATGCCAATTTTTGCTTCATATAACATACACATTATCTCTTTTCTTTCCACTACGTATTTCTCTCTCTCTCTCTCTCTGATCAGTACTTTCGGAAAAAAAAAAAAAAAAAAAAGANNNNAAAAAAAAAAAAAAGTAGAGAGAGTAGGGCAATATACCCAAAAAGACAGAGAAAAATAATGGCTCTAGTGAGGAGACCATCTGGGTACTCGAAGGTAGATAAGGAGGACCCAGATGAGAAAATCCATCGAAGAGCACAGTTCTTGATCTATAAAGTATTGGAGCAAGCAGATTCGAGAAGATCAAGACCTTCTTATCTGAGAATCAGAATAAGAAAGCTGAAGGTTAAAATCGGGAAGAGATTAAGAAAACTGAGGAAGAGCATGTTGCTGAGCATATCGGCAGCTAAAGTTAGCGTTGGTAAACAAGTTTCTTGTCAGCTCAAGACTTGCAAGCGATTGTTTAGCCGCGGTGAGAGAACCGTTCTTAGTCTTGCTCCCCTGTTCACTTGAAAGTGAACTCTCTCTCTCTTCTTTCTGATCTTGTTTTTGTACTCGTGAAGAATTAATGCAGGGTTTAAAGGGTGTTTAATTAATTTGTCACTTTCTTATTAATTTATGTGTAATACTATAGTTTGCTTTGCTCAATTTTGTTTCTCCTGGAAATGCTTCTATGAGTACAAAGTAATTACTAAACAATTCTCTGAAGCAAGAAATACTTTAATGCCTTGAAGGTAATATTATTAGCTCAATTTTTGTGCCTTTTAAGAAAATATAGCCCATCTAAATCATTATTTAATTTTCTATAGCTATTTGGTTAATTAGACATGATATGTATGCACTATAGTTAAATTAATTTGGTAGCCAAAAATATTTAAAGAGTATTTAATTCAACTTTCACAAAAAAAAAAGGAGTATTTAATTCAACGAACTTGAGTAGAAATTAATTAATTAATACATATATAAAAGAAAAATAAGTCTTAATTTTAGCTAACTTTTGCTTTTTCGTTTACCAGAGTGGTGTTGTTCAAACAGTTCAGTGATTTACTCAATACTTTTTTTATTAATATATGAATTTCAATGGCATTTAGAAGAATTTTTAGTCAAATTAATTTGGTTTGCAATGTAGTGAACTATATATGGCGCTATCATATAGCTCAATGACAGGACATAATATATATCCCTTAATTTGCCTCTACTTTTTGATGAATAAATTTAAATTTTCCAATCAAGAAGATAAATAAACATTTTAAGCATTCAAATTATGATTAACTACTTTAAGAAAACAAAGTTCATCGAAACTAAACTTAAAAATCGATACTAAAAGCTGTATATATTATAAATAATAAATATATTTTTCATTAATTACATGTATTCTTTTGTCAACTTAGATATACATATATCACCAGGCAAGTCGGCCGGGTTGAGGAAATTATTATGAAGCGAGAATATATTGATGCGCTATATGAGTACGTTACTTGGGAAATTAAAAAGTTTTCTAATCTTGTCAATAATGCAGTATATAATAAGAGTTAGACTTTCAAGAAAACACAAAAGAAAAATAAAATAAAATTGGGTTTTCAAAATGACCCTGCTAGTTAACGTCCACTTTCTCGATAATAACATAAAAAAAAAAAAAAAAAAAAAACTAGACGACTATGTCCAATAAAACAACTCCAAACTGAGTACAAAATCGATGGAAAAAGCAATGATTTTTAGAGCCATTGCAGTTGCAGATTGGCAATTATTATAGCAGCTGGGCGGTGCGTGTCTGATTGGATTTAGGCAGCTGCGATGTGAACCTCTTTAATCCCAACATATAAATAAATATTAATCATTTGCATATATTATATAAGAGATACCCATCAATCCAGTTTTTATTCCGAAAATTTTAGAACTGGTTTTGGTATAAAAAAGGAAAAAAAACATATCCCAAAAATACAGTGATTTTGTTAGTTAAAATGTTGAATCCAAAAACGGATCATCAAATCCAATATATATATATATTTTTGGTAATATCAAATCCAATATTCAATCTCTATTGAAAACTCCAAAAAAATAATTAAAATATGATATTGAATAATATATATTCTTCTATATTTTTAGCAGCTGTCTCATTAAATGGAAACATTCAATATAGATTTATTTCATAGCAATTTAATTTACGAGACTCAAAAAACCTCAAATAAACAGTACTTCTCGGTATAATTACCCAAAAAAAACAGTACTTCTCTGTATTTTCAAAAATAAAAATAAAAATAGAAAAACTTCTCAATTTTGATCCAGAATGCGGTACTGGCCATGTCCTGACTCTCTGCACCTACCCTTTTTATTCTAATCAGCCCAATCAATGAATAAAAACTTTTTATATAAAAATAATTTTTTTTTCTGAGTTTCTTCAATTATGCATTTATAATTATATATTTTTTTTTGAAAAAACGAAAAAAAAAAAAAAAAAAACCTATAATTTATGGAAGAAAAAGATTGGATAAATTCGGCACGCCATTCTTCATGCATAACACCCCTACTAAAGATGATTATAAAAAATACCCCTACTAAAGAGGTTCGGTTCACGTTAGGCTCCTTGGTTCCACTTCCACCGGATTAAAGTCAACCATGTGAATATAATATATATATATATCATTTTGTCTCTGAAAATGTCAATTGATTGATTGTGACCTCCTCGTGCTCAGCATGTGGGATTGATCTACCTCTGCCAAACTATAATCACTTATCCTTTAAGCTAATATACTTAGCTGCATCTCCAATTAAACTTCACATTCTCACCCCTATCATTAATTAGCTTCTACTTCTACGGAATTCTTTATTTTGTATTTTATTTTATTGTTACCTATGTAATTTAAATATTTTATATTATGTGGTTAATTTCGTGTAAAATATTGGATAATTGAAACTTCTCTGTTACGTCTTCAGCTTAATGAATTAATGTAATATTATTAGTGTTAAAGAAAATTGATGGAAAGATGAGTCATCGAGCCGTATATTGCTTCTTTTTTCTTCCCTTTCTGGATCCTAAGTAGGATCCTGTGATTGATGTCTTGCAAAATACGGTTTTTGATTTTCTTTTTAGTTTATCTTTAATAAATTTAACATTTTAAAAAAATATCCGATGGATAATTACTATTTATAGTACTTTTCGTTTATGATAATATATTGTTCATATGAAATTAATTAATGTGACAATACATTATTAATTCTTAACATAAATCACATCTATAAATATTAATTAATATGAGAATCATACCACTACAAATTCGAGCTTTCGCCACAAAATTCCTAGCAACAAAAGTAATTTTGTTGCTAAAATAGCTAATCAGTGAAAAGAATTCGACTTTGTCACTGATCAAAAAATGCATACTGATTCAGCTACAAAGTATATATTGTCACTGCAATTTGTGACCAAATGTGTGAATATTTGGAAGGAAATTTTCCCGCAATAATTTTCTAGACTTATTGTGACAAAAAACCTTAGTTTGTCGGTAATCAAAACATGTTATATGGTCAAAAGTTGTGCATAAAAAATAGTGATAGAAGTACAATTTGTAACTAAATGTTTAAAAGAATTTGCTATCAACAAAAAAAAGAAGAAAAAAAAAAAAGGTAAAGTTGAAACGGCACCTTTTTAGTATAGATATTAGGGGGAGCAAATGAGGTTTAGGGCTTCAATTCTTTGACCTCTCTTCCACTGGTGAAACCAGAGGGTTGCCAAAAGTGTCTCCCCATTCCGTCGTTCCATCTGCAAGCCAGAGGGTTCGCCTTTTCAACTCAACTAGCCAATTGTGCCCTTATTCTTCTTTAGAAAAGGTTATAGATAAATTGTAGAGTTTTGGTTTTGGAATTAATTCAAGATACAAAGCTAAAGTCCTACGTACATTGACCATAAATAATATATGTGAGGTACATAAAAGTGATTTAAGACTTTAAAAGCAATTTAATTAACACTTTTAAGAGAGATTCAATAAATCGGTGAACAGTTACAAATAGTATCATAATCATTGTTATACTGAAATAGTCTATGATATCAAAGTTAAAGTCCCACAATAACTTAACTAGCATTTTTGAGAGTGATGTGAGTCATTGTGGCTCGAGTAGGTCTCAAATAGTTACTGATCATTTGTTTTTCTGGTATAGTGCTTTGTATATAAAATTAAAGGCGGATCTAGAAATTTTTTTTTATTAGATGGATCTTTTTTTATTATTAGGGTTATTGTTATTAGCTATTAAAAATGCTTATTTTGTTAAAGTTACTAATAGATATAACAAAAAATGAGTAGTGAATGTTTTATAATTACAACATATTACTAAAGAATCCCAATTGTGAATTTGTGATTGGGTTGGTAATATAGTACTTGAGTGAAAACAATTTAGATTTAAAAAAAAAAAATCCAATTAGTTTTGTAGGGGCCACAATGTAATAAAGTATACATATTTTTTTTGGTGAAAGAATAATGTATACATATTATATACAAAACCAAGGATCTTTTAAAATATTCATACGAATTAGAAATTTTAGGGGACCACCCCCTTGGATCCGCATTTATATGAGACTGTATAATTAGCTTTTGTTTTACGGTTTTGTTTCCTGTTATACATTAGGATTCTTAACCAAGAATATGCAATTGTTTCTTTTTGTTTTCCTGGTTTTGTTTCCGGTAGTTGATGACTCTCGGCCAGTATTAATGTCCATGTGCTTTAGTGCTTTCTATTGCTTGTTTTTTTCTTCCATGGAATTTAATTGGTCCTTTGCACAAACAGGAGAAGAGTAGGCAAGACAGAAGCAAAGATGTGCAATCTGTGAACAACTTTCTTGGTTCTCCGTTGAGCTAATTAATTGGGAAATGCTATATTTAAATTGATTAGCAAATTCCATACCATTTAATTAATGTGATGTATTAAAACAAATTTATTTATTTTAGTTGTATTCTTGTGTCAATTTAGACGGGAAGTGGGAAAACTCATACATTGCTTGGAGACCACTCGAAGACATAATAGTGTCAACTGTGGAAAGTCAACCCAGAGCCTTTGAATACTTGTTCTCAAGAATTCAAAACAGTCCGCGGTTTTCTACTTTAATTATCATGGGTCTTTTACGATGACTTATATAGTGGTTAGTTTACTGAATTTGTTCTGTGTATGATATTAATTTTTGGATGACTGTAATCACATATTTGACCATAATATAATCGTATATATAATAGATCAGCAAAATATACCATGTTCTAAAGTCAAAAGTTTAAGGCATTATCTCACAGGTGATTTGATATACTTTGCATGCTAGCTAGATGTGACATGTTCAATAAAATTAACTTGTTTTTAATTTGAAATATTTCTTGTGCACCATGTTTGGTGCAGTAGCTCATGGTCTATCGAGCACATGAGGACGGGGTTGATTTATTAGTGCAGTCACTTCATGGACACATATTGGTCGGGGTATGATTACCCTTCGCCAATGTTCCCATAATAGTGGACAAACAGAACTATTCTTTATGGCCTCCTATTTTTCCATCTACATCAGAGGCAAAACTACGCGTACTGATGTCGAATCTGCTTCGGAGCTAGCATTCTCAAGCACTTTGCTTTCCATCCATCAAATTGCTCATTAACATATATCAATCCTACTACCTCGTCTGCAGTCAAAACTGTAGCTTGTGCACCCTTATTGTTGGCTTTCTTTCAACTTCAAAATTTGATTCTCTGAGGCAGCTTCCTCATTAGAACTATTGAGTCTTGCAAGAACTTATTGGCACCCTTCAATGTCAAATCTGGTGCATCAGCCATAGGCCAACCAGCATTAATTATAAACCCCTCCTTCTTCTGAAGCTGCCTCCATACATATCCCGCATAGTGGGGACATATCGGAGAGACAAGCCGTGTCTGCACATCCAGAAACCGCAACCCCAAATCACCGTTCATACTCTCATGTTAGAGATCAAATATAAAATATATGACGATCCACTTTCTATCAGCTTAAGCTTTTATAAAAAAATATTAATTCAATACCCCACAACTACATGAAAACCTGTACTCAGCCCTCGCAGCTTGAAGATCATAAAACCAGGTTTTGAAGGCTTCACGAAACATGTAATCCTTGTAATGCTGCTTGGTCATTTTAACAGCAATATATTAATCTCATTTGCAAATACACGATCAGCATAAGTAGAAGGGAGGCCTTTCCTCGTCAAAGAACTTCTTTCATCCGCGCAATCTCCTTAGTGAGCTGTAAGATCGCAGCATTTCAAGTCTCAAATACAAAATTTGCATCATCAAATTCAAGACCATCACCAGCACCAGCCAAAGAAAACCGTGTGGCATCAGCAGCCTATTTTATTGTCCTAAAATTCCCTGTGGATTTGGACATCTTCTCTGACTTGAGCATGATGTGCCCATATATTCAATCTGAAGCCGCGAGGCCAATGTTGCTTTGACATAATTGCCACATGATTATAAATGCAAAAAAGTCAAATGATTCTGAATCAGATCTTTGCCAGACACTCGAAGATTTAAAGGGTACCAATATTCAAACTCCTTCATGTTCTTAAGAATCGGTGAAGAGATACATGATGATTCTGAATATGGACCACAAGTAAAAAACAAAATTACAAACCTCATCTGTCATTTGTTCAGGCCTAATTGGAGATCTACGAGTCCCCATTGTGTAACAAGTGTGCAGTGGTGTAGCAAGCCATGTAAATAGTTAAATCAGATAATGACTCAGCTAAGTAGTCTTCATCCCAAGACCAAATGACAGTGAACAAGCCCACTGGTTGAGCCAACTCAAATGTGTGTTCAAATCCATGCCGTGACCCATCAGAATACAGTTTCATGTTGGACAAGCACTCAGCCAATATCTTCCATTCCAGCTCACCGTACTTGGCGAACCATTGATCTGTAAGTGCCACAACATCTGATCTCGATACTACTAGGTACACTGGTAACGATTCTAGTACCTTTGTCTGTCAGGATGCTCACCATAGGAAGAGCATAAATGACATCGTTGATTCATGCAAGTGGAGACTTCAATTGGAGACCAATCAAGTCATAACCGGCCGGCAGCTCAATCAAGCAAGCAGCTTTTAACACCCCCAAATTTAGGAGGAAAACACTGCATCACCTCCATCTTGATGATGGTTTCCTTGCTTCTCTACTTCACCTGGAAGAAGTACTGGAGGGTCCCAGAACTCTTGGATCTCTCGTGCAAGTTTGTCGGCCAATGCCTTGATAGCATGCTGGTACAATGGAAAGCGAAAGGCAGCAGTAGGACATTGGCTCCTCTCAATCTATGATATGCTGCAGCAAACTCTGGCTTTGAAAGTGTGAATGCGTCCCCAAGATGCAGAAAAACCATTCATGTATGGAAATGGCAAGTTTCCAAAGAACTTATCTCCTGGTCCAGGAGGCATTTCACAGGGTTCAGCCTCAAAAACATGTTCATTTTCCCACCAAGTTCGAACCTTTGCCTCGATCTCTAGTAGAAGGTCTCTCCTAGTGAAGCTTTTTCCACCTTCGGCTGCCATATCAGAATTAAAGATGACACTTCTATGAGTCAATGAAGATGGGATTCAACCCATAAGCTCGTTATAAATCCATATGTTCATCAAGCTAGACATAGAATAAATATGGATTTATATCATGAAATTTCACAGGAGAAATATTAGGATATTACATGAAATATAAAACAAATGAAAACGAGAGAGAGACCCATGTGGGACAAACCAATGAAAAGAAGCATTTTGATTTTTGTGAAATGCATCAAAAGTTCCAAGTTAATCATAAAAGAAAGCTTTCAACATTGAAAACAACATATAAAGAAGCATTCCAAAATAAATTTTTTTCACTGCAAGTTTCTAAACTATATTGCGATTTACATTTTTGTCTTATAATTTATTTTTCACTTTGATCTTTAATTGCATATTTTCGTGTCATAGTAAATTTTTGAAGTTTTCTTTTATTTGAGGTGCTGAAATGTAGATGCAATGCATGTGAGATCCATTTAAGGGTAAAATGTGTAATTTTAAAAGTTTTAATCACTGCAGATCTCTAAATTATATCGTGAATTACACTTTTATTCTAAATTTTGTTTATTCACTTTGATTCTCAAACTCATATTTCATCCAAAAAAACTTACACATGAAGTCCATGCTAGCACCTCTCTCGATCTCACTCTCTCTCTTTCTCATCTCCATGCAAGCTAATTCTCTCCTTTAGCTTCATTTGCATATACAAAAAAAAAAAAAAAATAGATGAAAAGGCTTTTGATATTGAAAAAAAAAATTGTCAAATATTAAATATGTGTTGAAGTTAAATTTGAAGAACTAAATGGTAGTGAATTTAGGTGGTTGTTTGCATAAAAATTAGAAAAATCCTGTCAAATATATGGTGTATTATGTTGAGATTGGGTGTTAGTTTTTCAACAAGATTTCGCCAAATTGATCACTGGGTGACACCATAAACATTAAGACGAAGTTAACGGCACCAAGATTGACAGAAAAACATGATCGGAGGGGAAAAATCAGGTTGGGTATGGAACCGGGTCCTGTGACCCATTTCTCCTGAAACGAATCAACCCGTGAACCCGTTTCAAACTAGAGCAAACACCGTCATATTTAGTTGCTGGCTTTTAGGTTTAAGGCATAAACTAAAATGACGTCATTTCGGTTATATCTCCATCAAACAACGTCGTTTTAGTTTTTTGGATTTAATTTTAAAAGTCATAAAATAAAACGACATCGTTTTGATGGGATTCATGATACGAGATTGTTTCAGTCATTTTCAAGCTTATAATGGGTTCGCGGGTCCATCTATTTCAGGATAAACGGGTCACGGGACCCATATTCATACCTCGGCCAAATCTCTCACATTCCACCACATTTTTCGGTTATTTTGGTACTGTTCGTTTTGTCTTAACGTTTCCGATGTAACCCATGTATCAATTTGGCTATATTTTGCCTGAAAACTAAAATCCAAGCTTAATATATAACCAGCCATGGGTTTTTTTTATTTCTTTTTATTTTTTCATTCCTCATAACTTTCCAATATCTCTCTTTTGTTTTACAATATTTATTTTTTCAAAATCGAAACCCTTTTGATCAAATTTTTTTTTCTTGTATATGCAAAATGAAACGAGAGAGAGAGAGAGAGAGAGAGAGAGAAAGAAAGAAATGAGAGAATATGCTTGCATTTGAGGATCAAAGTGAGAAACAAATATTAGGACGAAAGTGTAAATCGCGATATAGTTTAGAAACCTGCAGAGAAAAAAACTCTTAAAATTACACATTTTGCCCTAAAATGGACATCACGTGCATTTTAACTGCTCAAATGGACGAAAATTTCAAAAAGGATTTACGTTGACACAAAAATATGAGTCTGAAGATCAAAGTGAAAAAAAATAAATTTTAAGACGAAAATATAAAAATCGCGATATAATTTAGAAACCTACGGTGATAAAAACCCTTCCAAATATAGAATTATAACTAAACTTTGAGCTGCAACAGTTAGAAGAGATGGCATGTGTATGTGTTAATCTTCACCCTCTCCATGCCAAATTAATAAAAAATACCAAAGTACAATATTAAAACTCACAAGTTACTCAAAACACCAATAAGTAGGTTATCCTCTCTTGATAGAATTTCTCACCACCGGCCTTCAAACCATCACTCCCACAAATCAAATTTCAAGAACAAATCCATTACAAAATTCTGATATTTAGGCAACCAACAATCAACGCTTCAACACTACTGTTCACATTTCGTCTTCTCTACCACCAAAATCAATTTTTTTTTTTAATTTCAATTCCAAAATTAAACTCCTCAACTACTAAGCAATCATAAGGATTTTAAAAAATAAAAATTAAATTAAAAATTAAACTTTAAATTTCCAAGTACACGTAAACAAGGTCAAATAAAGTTAAAAATCAAGATGGAAATAAAAATTATCGAAAAAAGAGCTTAACACTTTTAGAATTTTCTAGCAAGTAATGACAAGTAAAATAGGACATTATAAGGAGAATTTCATTTACTATAACTCTTAATATATATATATATATATATATATATATATATATATATTTAGACTACTATCAGTTATACTTGATATTTGTTATGTTTAGATCTGAAATTCAAAAACTAAAATTAAGTGATAAATAAATAATACGTGGATAAATAAATCATCAAAAATACTTTTTAGCCATCTTGACCATTTATTTTTTTATTTATCATTTAATCATCCTTTTTAAATTTTATATATGAATATAATAAATGTCAGATATACTTAATAATAATCTGACTATATATATATATATGTTCATAAATGCAATTACAAAACACACATCATCCACAACCTCAAAACCCACATGCCACTATTATGTTAATCACATCATCATAATCATCATCATCATTATTACATTATCATCATCATCATCATAATCAAGTAACTATAATCTCATATGCGTCTAATCAATAGTTTGATCTTGCTCCAATCCAAATTCATTATAAGATTTCTAAAGTTACCAAATTCAAGAATATACTTCAATTTGTTGGATTTTTGGTGTTTGGTTGAGATATTCTCATATCGAAAGGTTAGTAATTCTCTGATTTTGTGTTGTTTTGGTTTGGTTTTGCTTGAGGAAGAAGATGAAAAGAGAAAATATGGAGCTTTTGTTGTTATAAAAATCTCAGCATTTTATTAATTTCATTTCATTGTATTTACAGAGAAATTACATTGCATTAAACTAAAACAAAATATATTTGAAGTCCATATGGATAAGATTAACCCATTTGCCTGAAAGTGACCCATTTTCTAGAGTTTTTGTAGTCAATTTTGATTTTTTCTTTTGGCAAGACATGGAGCATTCAAATTTGATATTTGCTACTTCAAATACTCTAAAGCTGCATACCATGTCTAACTATTTGAGGAAGGGTTTGGTTTCAATTTTGAAATGGTTAATTAGGGTCATTTTACACTTAAATGTTAAAGCTAGCCCTTGATGAATATGGGGAGCTTCGAGAGGCAACAACGATAAAGCTTGGTCACTATCAACAGCTTGCAGTGCAATATTATAACTCAACAGTGAACCACATGCAATTTTGAGTTAGGGATTGAAGGTCTTCTAGAACACATGATAACTAAATTCAGGAAAGCTCATACCTAATTAGGAAGGTCCTTATACAATCATTTCGATTCTTTGGCCAAGAGCATATCATTTGCGAGATGCACAGGGCAAGGAGGTCGTGCGTAGTTGGAACTTTGAGCACTTACATATTTTCTATACCAATTCATTTTACTTAATGTATTAGCATTTTATTAGCGTGCCTCCTAAATTGCCTCAGGTTGAAAAGCTGGATGTACATTAGTACCGACTAGTCCATACATTTATTTTTTTCAAAATTCCTAAAATTTCAAATTTGTTTTTCATCTTATCATTTGCATGCAAAGTTGTTTTATGGAAATTTTTGCCTTTGATACGTCACTTCCTAGCCTGATAGTAATTTAAAGAAATTCCTAGTTGGTGGGACTGGTAACTATTGGAATACGAACAAGAAATTCCTCTATAGAGTTGAGTTCAAGTGTAGCGGAAGGTCGGATTTTTCAAATTTGAATTAAGCAAGATTATATTATCGTAAAAGACTGGTGAACATCCATATTGAAATGACTTCGACAGAATCCACAAATTTCGTATAACACGGGTTTTTCTTTCTTACCTTGTTGAATTCTCAGTTATTGTTTTTATTTGCATATGCAGGGATCAACAAACAGCCTCCATATATTATTAAGAAGAAAGTCAAACCACATTATCATGCAACAAGGGAATCACAACAGAGATAAATATTCTGGAAAGAGGATCAACTCGTAATTCATTCTTGCATCATGAAAACAATTCACTAGATCAGGTAAAATATACAGACACAGTTTATATGGATTGGCTCCGAATGCTTGAAGAAAGAAGATTCTTGAATTTGGAAATTTAATCTGCATAATGGCAACGGGCTCCACAGGTCCACCTTTCGAAACTAAGAGTTGGTGGTTTGCTTGCAGCTCAAAATCAAAGACAAACTATTCTTAAGGATTTATCATTAAAGCTAAGTACATTTTTAATATTTATGTTATATTTTATGCACTGTAATATATGGGTAATGTTATATATTTATATAAATAAAATCACATGCCATTATGATATTTATTGCCACTTTTTTGCAAATATCATGTAAACATATTCACATTCAATTTGTTATCTATTGTTTAGATGTTTTCATATATGTAAAGAACGGAAAGCGATTGATCCATGTTGAAATTCATAAGACAACACTACAAGAAAAAAGATGATATTACGACGATCGTCCAAATACCATTTACGACGAATTAAAAGGGCAACGTGGTATTAAATATCAAAGACGACGCAATTTGAATTAATATAAAATTATTAATTTTATTTACATAACTACGACGAGCAAATTGTAGAATGTTGTATTAAAATTTAGAAAATATGACACACAACAAAAAAACGTCGTAGATGCTTAAAATATAAAATACGTAAAATCCATTTGTCCATGACTGGAGTCGAGGTGGCATGACGTGGTAACTTACATGACGGCGAAAAATTGTCCTGTAAACTATATTAAATGCAATGAATAAAATCGTCATGTATAAAGAAACGACATTGTTTCAGATGTCATAAACACACAATCGTCAATGCTCTTTATTGATGATTGATTGGATGCAATTTATATATATTTTATGTACCTTAATACTTGATTTGAGTATGTTTTATTCACTTAAAATGGATTAATTTGTATTTTTTTTACGTTTTAGATGGATTTGAGCTTAAAGAAATGAAAAATGAAGAAACAGTGGCAAAATCGTAATTAAACAGAAAAAATGAAGAAACAGTGGTAAAATCGTAATTAAGCAGTTTTTGGCATTAGTTGGCAGCAAGCACCAAGGGCATGCCCAGGTGCCTGTCCCAGCGCCTGGTTGGGGGAGAATTCAGTCGTTTTTGCGCGTTTTTGTAACTTTTTAGCCTTAGATTTTAGTATAAATATGTTTTATCATTATTGTAAAGGGGGAGCCGACTTTTAGACAATTTTTACTATTAGAACTGAATTTTTTTCTCAAGTTTGTGCTTCTAATCTTCTATTATTGGGTAAGAATAATTCTAAACTAGTTATGCAATTGTGAGACTTATTTTTATTTCAATCCAATTTAATCATTCAGTTTATATTCTTCTATGTTTATTGTTTATATTTTCAATTTCTCATAATTATAATTTGGATACGTTATTTTTATGTGAGATTGGATTATTGCTAAATTAAATTCTCAATCATATTGGGTTTTTAATAATTAGTAGCAAATTGACTTTAATGGTTATGATCCCAGTTTCTGTTAATTATCTATAAAAAATGTGAATTAGATTAAAACTTTGCAACGTTTGTAGAGTTTGTCTTTATTTGGCTTTTCTTTTGTTCTTGATTATTTTCTGAGATAAATTCAAGTCACGTTGATTCTAGATTTAATTTCAGAATTTATAACTAATTCATGATCGTATATGGATTAGTTTATTTTAGTGAGAAATATAGAATGATTAGGCTATGCCAAACTGAATGAAGAATTAGAATTTTTATGTCTATGATCAATTGTTTACTAGTTTTATGAATTATTATGATCTCAAGAGTTTCTCTTATTTATTTCTTTTCAATATCTACTAGTTTTGATTTAATTTAGAATATTTTGCAAGCAATCTAAACCCCCCATTTTTATATTTTTAGTTTAGTGTTTTACTATGATAAAATTTAAATTGGAATTCAACATAGTCCCTGTGGATTCGACCTGGACTTGCCACTACTATAGTTCTGGTAAATTCAGTATTATAATTTTGATGTTTACAACACGCATCAATGATGCACATTGTGCGTTGTCTAAAGTACTTTACATAACGCACAATGTATGTCATGAATAGATGAGCATTGACGACGGACATTATATTGATTTAAATGAAACGATGCATTTTTTCCTAGTTTTAATCAGGCACTACAATAAAAAAGGGTCATATACGACAATCATCAAAAGATTTATACGACGATCGTCAGAAGATTTATAAAATGTGTTTATTGAATAACGCCGTTTTAAATATCAAGTATGATGCAAATAAATTCGTGAAAATAAATATGACGTTTCTTTTCTTATTTACGACAATAAAAAAATTGAGCGTCGCAATTAATATTGAGAAAATATTTCGTGCACAAAAAAATTGTCATATTATCATAGGATAAAAGGCACGTAAATGCCACGTGTCATAGCCGTTTGGCGACATGGCAACACACAGAACTAAAGACGACGTTCATGAACGTTGAACATCGTCTTACAAGACAAACACAATGTTCATGTCGTACCACACAAAACTTAAAATTGAAACCATTTGAAGCATGTGGTCTTAAATCATTTGTCACTCATATATATATATAATTCCAAATAAGAGATCCATATCTATATATCTCGTCCTTTATACATAAGCAGTTGGCCGGGAATCAATATATATATATATAGTTTTTGTATGTAGGTTGCCTAGCTAGCTTGAGCATGGATGTGAAAATTTCCATTTGACGATGTGCATGCTCTTCCTCTTAGATCAAATTTACATGCTAGACCATTTAATAGAGCATCATTTTCTAATACTTTATTATATATTATTATCTTTTTGTTTTCGGTTACAAATAAGAAAAAATTGAGACCATGACAGTGGACATGTACGTTGTCTTAGACCATTTTGTCACTCACAAACAAGACGTTCATGAACGGCGTCTTATATTATCTTTATCTGCGATGCACATGTGCGTCGTTGTTGGTGGTTTTTACAACGCTCATTCTCATCGTTGTTGATGAAACAATGCCATTTTTGGCTGTTGTGCATCACTTAAGCAAGGTTTTGACTATCTTCTTCTTCATTTCGCAAAAACAAAGCTTGGTGTTTCCGGCGTCACTTTGGTGCTCTTTCTCAGACCCTAAGTGTTTTCTTCATCATTTAACTTGAAAATCATCACAATAAGTCACCATCTTCAAATAGTAAGTATTTTTTTTTTTTACTTTTTTGTTTTCTTAGAGTGTATTTTGGATTAAATTGAAGTATTTATGGTTTAAATTTTTTTACTATCATGTTTGTCAGTAAGTGTTTATTTTACCTTTTATTTATATATTTATCCTGTTGATAGTTGTTTAGTCTCTTTTACTCCTTTGTTCAATTACATTTTTCATCGTTTTAGTTATTGATGGTGAACTGGTGATGAGATTTGGCCATCTATGAATATAAAAACTCATTTGATAATTCTTTGTGAAATTTTCTTTCTTTTTAATTTCATTTTTTTATTTATGTAATTTTTATTTTCATTCTAGTTATTGATAATGTGTAATTTGGTTGAGATTTTGAAATTTTAAAGTTTTGAGTGTGAGTTTCAAATTTTCAAAATATATATATATATTTTAAAAAAAATGCTAACCTACTACAACGCACATTGTGCGTCATTCTAGAGCACATTCCAAGACTCACAATGTGCTTCATCCTAGATTAGAATGCAACGGTCTTTGTTCATCGCCTTTGACTTCTTTATGCCACGTGGTGCCATGTCAGACTATCAACTACGACGCACATATTACGTCGTTATTGGGTTCTTCGCCAGGTGGATCTAATGTCACACTTCCACTTTGTGCGATGAACTTGAACTTCGTCCTTGATGTATAATGCGACGATATTTGAACGTCGTCTTTAATATAGACTTTTTACGATGATGCATAAGACGACGATTTTAAATTGTTGTAAAAAGTCCTTGATACAACATTTTACGTACGTCGTGTAAAGGATGTTTTTTTTGTGTTGCAACTAGGAGGCCATGAAATTTTAAAAGATGAGAGTCAGATAAGTATTCTCAGCTATTGATATATTAATAGCAGTCTTCATCTCCAATGCTAATGTATTCAGTTCGTAAACATCTTCCCAATTGCCTCAGAGTTAACATTTGAAATTTATCTTGGTTTGAGCACTTGGATCATGTAGAGCACAGAGAAAGTCTAAGTGGAGTTCAAGAGTTAGATGAGCTTCTAGAATGATGGTCTGCGGTTTTGGAAGGTAATAGCACCATTCGCATTTACATTACCAAGCGAGAAGATAACTAAGGACTCATTTTCATTTGAGTTTCAAAGATAAGTATAGTTATAATTTCTAATTTTCCATCTTTCATATTGATGCGTGTCGTAAACACCAAAATTAATTACTGAATTTAAACAGTACCGTAGTAGCAGCAAGTTCAGGTCGATTCCACAGAGACTGATAATGAAACTCGATCTATTCCAATTAAAGTAAAATAATAAAAACAAAATGGGGATTTTATGTTGGGAAGTTCAATTATTAAAGCAAACAAATTAATAAATATTGAAAATAACAATTGGAGAAAACCTTGGGTCAGAGTATCTTCAATTACTAAAGAACAGGTGATCACAGACAAAAATATATCCCAAAAATAATCATTCAATGCTGGATTGAATAAAATAGCACGACCAATTTTATTCTAACTCTCACAATTAATTAATTCAAATACGATCGTAAATTAATCCTAATTCTGAAATATCTACACCAACGTGATCTAAATTAAATCAGAACAACATTAAGAACAATAGCAACCAACAATAAACAAGTTCTACAAATGTTGTAAAACTTTAATCTATTATGCATTCTCCTAAGAAATTAACAAAAGCTTAGCATGCAATTATTAAAATCAAAGTGCTACTAAACATAGAACATTCAATACGATTGAATTCCTAATTAGCAAATACCCAATCCACAAATAATTATAACGGATCCAAATTATAATCAAAAGAGAATTGAATAATAAACAAATAAATTGGAAGAACACAAATTGAATAATTAAACTTGAATTAAAACTTATAAATCAAGTCTCACACCTTATACTTTAACAATGAACGATACTCTTACCCAAGAGAAAGATTTAGCTACTCATAATTGTTAGAAAATCTCAATTCTTTGTTGTTTTTGCTCTAAAAATGGCTACCCTCTTTACAATAATGATAAAACATATTTATAGTAAAACCTAAGGCTAAAAAATCACAAAAACGAGTCTAAACGCTCAGATTCGCGCCCATCCAGGCGCCTGGCCATGCGCTTGGGCATTGCACTTGGGTTGCACTGCCTTGTTGCCAACATCCAGTTAATTAAGGTTTTGCCACTGCTTCTTCAGTTTTTCTGTTTAATTACGATTTTGCCACTGTTTTTTTATTTTTCATCCTTTTAAGCTCAAATCCACCTAAAACATAGAAAAATATAAATTAATCCATTTTAAGTGAATAAAACATGCTCAAATCAAGTATTAAGGTATATAAAATATATATAAGTTGTATCCCATCACATATATTTGTGCACCTGATTTATTTGCCTCCCATAAATTGGTAACACATGCATGTTTTTCTCTAATTCATATTGTTATGAAGATTTTTCTTCCTATAGGTCCAATCTTTCTTAAATTGGATTAAGGCAATTGAATGCCCAAATATTGTAGTTGGCCAAGCAATCAAATTATTTAAAGCCCAAAACAAATATAAAATCATGTCATTTGTCATTCATCGCTTAGCTAGGGTTTATCTTTAATGATCCTAGCCCTTGATTTTGAGGATATATAGAAACAACATGAGAAACTTAGGGGGAAAGCGACATGCAGCCCAAAAAAAGCCACAAGCCACCAACTCCCATCAATTTTTTCCCTTTTTCAATAGGCATTCTTGGGCAGAAACATTTTCCCCCTTTTCTTAGCCAATCAAGACCAATTTTCACTAACATACAAACAAGAAAGGGACTGTTCATCTTCCCCATTTTTCCTAAACAACCAGAAATCCATTTTTCTCCCATTCCTACATCCATTTTCAACCATTTTTAATTAATTATGGAGAATGTCTCTAACTTTAACATTAGAGTGGGAACGTCGGCGCCCCTCTGACCGGTTTCTCCTCTTTTGCAGGATTGAAGAATTGCGAGGACGGCTCTCCGAAAAATCGCCACAACATATTGGCATCGTCTGTGGGAATCGTTTCCCTTTTGTTTTATGTTTTTGGTGGTCCTTAGTTTGTAAGTTTGTTTTCACTTTCTTTGTAAACCGGTGAGCCATTTCATGTTTTTAGTCCATTTCCTATCTTTGTGCCTTCCTATTTCTACTCTATCTTAACTTTTGTTTGGTGTTGAGTTTTGCTTTTGGTTTCTCGTTTTGAATATTGTTGGTTATTGTTGTTCGCACTATCATGGTTTTCGGCTTCCGATGTTTTTGTTGGTTACTAAATATTTTGGTTTTAGTCTCTGGACTTTCACAATGTTGTTTGGCTAAAAAGAACAGAAAAAGAAAACAAACAAAAAATGAGAAAGGAAGGAGGAAGGCACAGGCGGCTGAAGGGAAATTGATGGGAACAGTTAATATGCGTCCTATCGCATTTAATGCCACGTCCATCGAAAAAAAATTGAATTTTGAATTTCAAACTCTCAGTATTCTTGCCAGAACCATGGAAGGTAATACACTACATTAGGTTGTTCATAGTCCTCACAAATGGACTTAATCCAAGGATTAAATCAATTTGGGGGCTATTGTTATAAGGATTTTTCTTCCTATATGTCTAGTCTTTCTTAAATTGGATTAAGGCAATTGAATGCCCAAATATTGTAGTGGGCCAAGCAATCAAATTATTTAAAGCCCAAAACAAATATAAAATCATATCATTTGTCATTCATCCCTTAGCTAGGGTTTATCTTTGATGATCATATTCCTTGATTTTGGGGATAAAAAGAAACAACATGAGAAATTTAGGGGGAGAGCAACACGAAGCCCAAAAAAAGCCATAAGCCACCAACTCCCATCAATGTTCTCCATTTTTCCCTAGCCATTCTTGGGCATGCACATTTCTCCCCTTTTCGAGGCCAATCAAGACCAATTTTGACTAATATACAAGCAAGAAAGGCACTGTTCATCTTCCCTATTTTTCCCAAGCAATTAGAAAACCATTTTCTCCCATTCCTACCTCCAATTTCAACCATTTTTAATTAATTATGGAGAATGTATCTGACTTTGGCATCAGATGTGGAAGGCCAGCTACCACGCTGGTGCCCCTCTGACCGGTTTTCTCTTCTTTTGCAGGAGCAAAGCATTGCAAGGATGGTTCTCCCAAAAATCGCCACAACACATATTTTATACATATAGCCAAAAATTTACGTGTGCAGATGCATTATTGTTTTCAACACTCATGTATTTTAATATTCATTCCAATGCTTATAATAGGCTCATGTCTTGATAATGATAATAATGCATAGATACTAGAATTGTACACTGCATTATTCTATAAGATTTATGCAGGTTTAACAACAAAATCATTCAAAACTCCAAATAAAATGCCAATCAATATGCATTCAAATCTTATCAAGCATTACCGTTTAGTACTTTAACTAGCTAGGATGAAAGCAATCTAACCGATCATTGTTGCATAGTGCTTCAACCAAATCAGTGTACAGGCACTCTAATCAAAAAGCATTACTGCAAAATGTGGCTAGCTTGAAGACAATCTAGTCAGTCTTTGCAAGTATAACTTTTTAGCTAGTTGGCATGAAAGTAAATGCTAGGGTAAAACTACAAACTAAACTTGGTCTAGGTGACATAAAAGCTTATGAAGCATAACATGAAAATTATTTACTTTCCAACTTGTTCACACAACTTGAAAAGTTGGGGGCTAACTATGTGGGATAATTTTACTACTTTCATACATATCTGGTCAAAGAATGAAGGTATACAAAACTACCTCAATTATATAACAATTAGGATTCAGTTGTGGTCCAGTGAGACTGGTGTTGTGTGGTTTCAATCTAGATATGACTGGGGGATCCTAAATATAGTAGTTTATTTTCATCATACTTCGATAATATCTTTTATTATATTTTATTCATTATGAAACTCTAATTTAGCCTATAAATAAATGTTTTAAGCCTTCATATGGGAAGACTGAATATTAAACATTATTCTACACACCTATTTCCTCATTTTATCTTCTTCTTTTTATTGAAAGTCCAATTTTCTTCTTTTGACTTGACCGTTGGTGAGTCTTTGGCCTGCGCCACACTGGCACTCCCAAAGGCCTTCTAACAACGTATTCTATTTTGTAGGCTCACAGGTTCTTCAATGGTGAAAGAGAGTGCACAGTTAACAGTTGGTGCGATTTTATGCATCAACAATAACAACATTGCATTTTGAAAATATTATTAAACTTTTTTAGGGCTCCTTTATCATAAATCCAAAAGGCCAATGGTCTTATCATCACATTCTAGAAGGAAATTGGTTTGTTTAGGTGTCATATAATAATCCATTTGTTTTTTATTTTTGGTTTTTATTTTTGAGTTTTTTGAAAAGAAAAAAAAATGCATTTGATAACCTTTGTACTTATATTTTTTGGAAAAAAACAAAAAAAATGCATTTAGTAACCATTTTTATTTTCTAAAAAACAAAAAAAAAAAAACTCATTTTCATTTTTTAGTTTTCATTTAATTTTTTTTTTTATCTTTGACAACGCTAGGACATAAAACAACCCATAGCAGGCTTGAACCTTGGACCACCTGGACGAGGCCAGAACCCGAGACCACCCAAATAGGTCTATTACCTGAGACTGCCCTGTTGGAGCTGAGACATAGGACTGACTAGTCGAGGCCTGGACCATGGACTGCTTGAACGGGTCTGGGACCTTTAACCACATAGTAGAGGTTAGGACTCAAGATAGCCTAGTCAAGGCCAAGACAATAGACCGCCCAAATAGAACCAAGATCCAAGGCCATTCGATTGGGCAAGAAAACTCAGACCTCACGGTTAGGGTCAAGATCCGGGACCACCTAGTTAGGGTTGAGACCCAAGATTGCTCGATTGGCATTGAGACTAGGGACTCCCCGGACAGAGCTAAGACCCGTGACTACTCAGTTAGGATCGGGACCACAAGACTGCCCGGATGAGATTAGAACCCAAGATTGTCCAATCGGGGTCGAGACCCGAGGGTTGTCCTGTCGAGGTAGAAATCCGGGACCGCCTGGTCAAAGCTGAAATCTTGGACCGTTCGGTTGGGGCTTGAACCCGAGACTGTCTGGTTGAGACTAGAACCCAGGACTGCCCAATTGAGCTGAGATTCTGAGACCGCCATGTCAAGGCCAAATCCTCAAACTGCTCGGTCGAGGCTAGAATCAAGGATCACCCATTTGAGGCTGGAATCCAAGACTGCCCAGTCGGGCCTAAAACCCAGAACCACTCAATCAAGCTGGAACCTAGGACTATACAGTCGGTGCATAAACCCAAGACCACTCATATTGGGTTGGGATCATGGACTACCTATACAGGGCTAGGATCATGGACAGCCCGATCAGGGCCAGGATTAGGGACCACAGACCACTTAAACAAGGCATGGATATCAGACCACCTAGACGAGGCCTAGACCGGGGGCTGAGACCATGGACTGCCCAAATAGGGTCGGGGTCCTGGATTGTTCAGTGGAGAATGAGACCATGGACTGCCCAAACAAGGCTGGGATCTCAGACCACCCAGATAGGGCCAAGACCCGAGGCCGATACCATAGACTACTCGGAAAGGGACGGGGTCCTAGATTGCCCGGTTAGGGCCAGAACTACGGATCATCCAGACTAGGTCAAGACTCCAGATTGTCTAGATGGGATCTCTCGAATAGGGTCGGGACCACGAAATGCCAGGATGGAGCTGAGACTCTAGACTATCCGTTAGGGCCAAGACTCGATTTCTGCCTGGATATGGCCAAAACCTTGAATCATCAAGTGGTGTTAGGATCCAGAATCCCTAGATGGAAAATATTCAATATTCGGTGTTCAACATTATATGAATTTATAACAATTTTTTTCGTAAAGTTTTTAAAAAATTACAAAAAATTGATAAAAAAAAATGCTACTAAACAAGTTTTTTTTTTCCCCATAAAAACAAAAACCAAAAATGGTTAACATTTTTTAAATTTTTTTAACCAAAATATAAACCAAAAAGCATACATAAAAACAAAAAACTGAATGTGGTATCATATAGACCCTTAGATATAATTTGTTGCCATGATACCTAACAAATTGATTAAAAGCCAAACAACATCAAATAGTAGTCTTTATAGGTAAATCCACTATTCTTCAATAATTCAGGTCGTTAATAAATCCACCATGGGATTATGCAAAGGATTTATTGTAGAAAAAAAATATATATTTTTGTGGGTAATAATGAGCACAATGTCGCATGATATGTGTTGCATATTCTAGTTCCTGAACTTTTTTTTTTTTTCTTTGTTGGCATTTAGCCCCCTAAACATAAATATGTATTACACTCACAAAAACACACATGTTCAACGCACATGAAAAAAGGCATTAATAGGTCATTTTACTTTGTAAACTTGCTAAAATGGAGCCAAAATGCAACTTTAATATATTAGGTGTCAATAGCATCAATATTATGCAGCAAAATAGTAGCTTACATGACAAAGATTAATGAATGAGTGAGAGAAAGAAACGCAAACATCCGAGAAAAGGGTTCAAAGGTTGAGGTCAGAGAGAAAAAGGGATCAGATGGATTTTTTCATAAGAGAAAAATAAAATAATTTGAATAATGTTAGAGGTACTCCTTAGTTTACTGCTATATTTACCAACTATAAAATGTCATTATTCAATTGACTAATATTTAATTATACTTATCTCTTTTAAAATTCACTTATTCATATATAAATTATAATAATATATTAATTAATAAATTAATAACATATATGTAAATAGTAAATATGATGATAAACTAGGTAGTTCATGTAGCATTACTTAAAATTTTTTTTTTTAATTGTATGAATACCCAAGTAGAATGAATAATTTATTGTGTAGGACAATTGGTTGGTGGACAAATTTTTAACTACTATTTCTTAGTTTTATATTCTAATAATTTATCCAATATTACTATAAAAGACATAAAATTTTATTCCAAAGCTGCTTCGCAACAAGTCTTCATTAAAAAAATAATTAATTTTAAAGATCGACAAAAAGCCAAGAAAGTAAAACACTCACATCAATCCAAATCCATTAAAGACAAGCACTATTTTTTTTCAAAGATAAAAATTTTATTCAAGAAATAATAGTAATACATAAATCAGCCTGTATAAAAGGGAATAACTATTCGAGAACTTTCTCCATCCAAGCTTCAAAAGAATTTAAAGTCAACACATACCAAACTAAATTATGGGCAACTTGATTTACTTTTCTGCCTTATGTACGTAACTGCAGTATTTGTGGCAAAACAAAGTCCTAATATAATTCACAGTGAAACACTTGGCCACCAAATTATTCCACATCCCTATATCAAGCTCACCGCTGTTTAACAATCACTTATAGCATCTTCACTAGTAAAATAGGTAAAACATAAGAGCTTCATAAATGGCAAACAACTCAGCTCCTAGAGGAGTAAAAGGACAAAAAAGAGGTTTGGCCAAAGTCCCCATAACTTCATTATAATAATTTCATATTATTACTCTAACCCTTACATGCTGAGATGCAACAAATACATCTATATTTACATTTGGCCAACCCACACCAGGAGGAGCCCAACTAGATGATGCAGCCATAATTGGAAGAGCTTTCCTTCTTAATTGCCATATTTTGCAAAGCTTTGTAAAATCTAATCTTATAAATCTTATAACCATTAAAAGACATCATAAATTTGAACATAATACCACGATTTATAAGAAATACACACATACACACACACATATATATATATATATATTCCAATTACCAATTCAAAGAATAACTCTAAAATGATAAAAATCCAAAACAAATTTCCAAATTTCTATTGTTTTTGCATAAAAATTGTATATTGATTATATTATAATCAAACAAAAGTCAAAGTTCTCGACGAGGTGAATTTCTAAACCCTGCACCTCATGCCATCTATTTCAGTTATTAGTGAAATTGGTTTTGGAGAGTGTGTTGGATTGGACTTTGCATCGGATGACCCATCTGGGTTTAGGCAAATTAACTACATAATGAATTATTTGTTATACTTATAAACAAATTCCTATCCTCATACTACAACTACAAAAATCTTGAACTATCAAAATTCAAAAATTAATAAAAACAAGAATGGCAACCCACATCCAATCCAAACTGAATAACAAAAAGAAAATAAACAAATTTGGATAGAGAGCTATGAAACAAACAAAATTGATCAAACTAAAAAATTAATATTGACAACGGTTCCAATGAAAACAATGATAGAAGAACTAAAAGAGCTAGAAAGCACGAGAATACCTGAGCGTGAATCCCAGTGGATATAATGTGAGTTTTTGGAGTGAAAAAGTGAAATTTTTGGATTGGAGATTGGATTTGTGAAAGAGCTAGTATTTATACCTAACACCCTAAAATCCAATGAAATCTACCGATTTATAAAATCTTTACAAGTTAATAACTTTTTTGAATACCAGCATGTTTTATAAACTTTTAAAAAGTTATTATTAAATACCTTTAGATTTATAGAGATTTTATATAAATCAAAATTAAATACATCAATATTTTAAAAACTCCATCAAAATTTAAGTTGAATACCATTGAATTTTTAAAATCTATTAAACTCTTAATCCAATATACCCAGGGCTTTTATCTTTGTTTTGACCCAGCTGAAGAGATTGCCCAAAAAATCTTTTTCATAAATCTGTATTTGGACGAAACCCATAAGAATGGACTTATATCATTAATATGGGTGGGCTATAAGAGTGTTCTTCTCCTCTTTGGAAAAAGGAAAGAAATCATAAATTAGTACTAGTTAATAAGATCCAAAACACTCCTTCGATTGAGTTTGGAAATGTTATCCAACGTTTGACTACAGACCAAAGACTATATTATTATTATTATTATTATTTATTTTTAAGAAATCTGCAAAACCTATGAAGGAAAGCTCTCAAAACCAGGTGCAAATTAACTGCTAAGTTGACGTCCCGCAGCTACCAAATGGTGAAATAGATGCGTGTTGCTGATCCTATTGAAGAAGAGGTTGCTTCTTGTCGTCCCATTTGTCCAAACGCTTCCTCGCCGTCTCAACCTGCACCAAAAAAAGAAAAAATTAAAAATTAATAGTAATAATAAATTAAAAAAAAAACAATTGAAAATTTTACCATCATTCATGATCATGATTCATGAATATGATAATGATAATCCACTCAAATTAAAAATTGGGTTTTTTTTTCTTTTTCTTTTTTTGTAAATAATTTAATACTGGGCTGTACATTATTACTAGTCATTGTAAAAATGACATAAAATAATTGTCCTACTATGTAACCTTTTTTTCTTTTTTGTCGTGTGAAGGTTGAGTATATTTCAGTTGAATTGGTTGATGCCTATGTTATATGTATATATTCATAGAAAAATGATATGAAAATAGTTAGGGACGTTTGTACCTCTTGATCCCAGTCGGTGCGAAATGTGACCCAAAGCAAAATGAGAGTCTGCATGATGGTGCCACCAATCATTCCTGTCCAAATTCCCTTAGCACCCAGATCGAACTTAAACCCAAGCAAGCAGCCCACTGGAATTCCTACCACGTAATAGCATCCCACATTGACATACGCCACAAATGCTTGCCATCCACATCCAACTGCCACTCCTATATTATATTCTAAATATTATTAATTACGTAGATACTGAAATAATTAATCAAGTGTACACTTTGTTGAATACATTTCCAGGTTAGAAATTTGATTTTTTCTAGCTACAAAATTCTCTTTCTCCCAATTCATAATAATAATAAATAAATAAAAAGTATACTTGGTTCCACATAACTTTGTATGAGAGAGATTTAGTAATTCCGGAGCCACTTAGCTGCTTTCTTTCTTTTTTTAATTACAGTGGATGCTTAAATATTATTTATATATATATATATATATATCATATATATGCATGCAAGTGTATTGACCAATTAATGCGTACCTTGTCCATCATATATGTGAATGTGCAATGACATAGAGGACACACTACTATTGATGGAAGGAGCTGAATCTTCGGCTGCCTTCCTCCTATATATATATAAATTTTCTCATATGGGTTTTAACTTGTTATATATTATGTAGGGACTCTTGGTTTCTATATGCCAACTTTTATCACAGATAAACTGCTTGTGGACAAAATGTACATGTAGGCAAACAAGACGCAGCAGTACATTACAGGCAATCTAGCTAACTCCTTTATTTGCCACTATAGTATAATTTGAAAATTCACACTTGAAAGAATCTAATATGGATCTAATGTAGCTTTACAGTTGTTTTGGGCAGTGAAATGCGTGTTCGTGTATAAGTATGTATGTAACTATATATATATATATATTAATGGCTTAATTAATTTCTTTATTGATATGTCCATGTACAAACGCATCCAATCAACAATGCCCGTGCAATAATATATTAATAACATGTAGGTTATGTAGGTTTTATATATGTATATATAATGTATACTGCTAAGTGAGGGAGTTAATTAAAGGAAATTAATAAATTACCAGATAAGACAGGTTGAACCCCATTGAGAACAAGAGAGACAGCGAGGAAAGGACAGAGCTCCGACACGGCAATGGCAACGGTCTCACCGGCAGTGAAGGCGTAGCTGATGACGTGGCGCAGAGCCAGCACCACAGCGGCTTCCATTACAGCTATAATGAAAGATATCAAAGTCACCACCAAAACAGAGAATGCTGCTGATTTGGGATGTCCAGCTCCAAGCTCATTGCTTACCCTCACACTACATGTGTTTCATTATTTTTATTTATTTATATGTTAGATATCATTGCAAATTAATTAATTAATTACTTTATAGCATGCCCAAATTAATTAGTAAGAGATTACGATAATCTAGTTCCATATGGTACTGCGATATTGATCGACTTGCGTACCTCGCAGCTGCATTGAACCCGACTGAAACCATGAACAACAACCCAAGTATCGCCATGCTGCATCATGATCATCACATACATGTCATTATATCAATAAATTTTTTTTTTTTTTTTATTTGTTCACATATGCTTAATTAAACTTGATATTTATAAATTTCAGTCAACAATATATATATGGTTTATAGAAATTCTCTAGTGACAAATTTTATATAATGTTTCTGACCTATTACCGGTAATATAGGTTGATATACTAAATAAAACATAAATAAATAAAAATTGTTCATAACCCTGGAAAAAGAAGCAATATTTATAATATATATATATATATTATATATCATGATCATTTTTTTTTAAGAATTTATGTCAGATAGGGCGCGCACACACACAGATATATATATATATATATATATATGTATATATATATATATATCAGCATAGCATATGCCATGCATGAGCAATTTGCTGCCCAGATGATGCTGAATTAATTCATTGACAGCAAAGCAACTTTATTTATTCCTTTCTTCAATTTTACGAATAAAAGCATATTAATTGACCCAATTTCGTTCCTACGTGCATGTGTGCTTCTGCGGTAGGCAGATTATATATAAATATATATATGAACCTTGAACATTAAATTATTTTTGTTTGGTTTGATTGGGAAACATTAATTTAGACAATATATAAGGCAACAATCCAAAAAAAAAAAAGAAAAAAATTCTTAATTTAGACTTATACCTAATTAACCAAATCTGAGTCCAGAAATATATATATATATACACACACACACACACACATATATGCTGAAAACATTATTCTAAAAAACAAACCTCAATATAATATATATATATATATATAAGAAGTAAATATCATGAGATCCCACATAGTACACTGTATTTAATAATTGACAATGAAGACCGTAGAGAAAGAGAAGGGTTAAAAAAGAAACAAAAAAACAAAAAAAACAAAACAGAGAGATGATAGTGACCATTTTCTTGGTGTTTTAAAATCATTAATATTAGGAAAAAAAAAATCCCAAGCAATCATCGTAACAATGTTTGGAAATTCGTATGATATTTTACTCTCACATTAAGACTATATATATATATATAT
>QANX01004876.1:39286-85184 GCA_003254975.1 Ochetophila trinervis
TATATATATATATATATTAAATTTGCTGGAACAAATCTATAGAGATATTCAAAAACAATATGCGACGAATTAGCTACTAGTAGATGAAAACACAAGCTAAATGACAATACTACACTGCTGCTTGTGAACTTTTTGCTACCCCTCAAACAATTGGACTTTACACTAACACCACCAATTGAACAAGTACGATAAATACCATTAATGCTCGCGCTACCGCTTAATATATCTACTTGAATTCTCATTCATATGTTAAATGCGGTTGGCATCAATCAAAATTAAAAACGTACGGTTCTTCATAGCTTTCACTAAAAAGGGGGGAAAATTTTTATTTTTTTAAAAATGTTCCATATCTTTGATATTTTCTATTATAGGAATCTGATTATATAAATAAAATAAAAAATACGAAGAAGCAAAACGAAATACGACTCTTTAAGATAAGAAGGTAGGTACTAACCAAACGGCCAAAGAATTGAGAGCAAGTTCAGGGTCTCTAAGCAGGCCAGCAATCAAAACCAGAATCTGAAAATACCAAGTCTCCAAGCACAGCATGACAGCCGATGCGGACGACAATTTGAGAAACTCCCAGAGCCCACAAAAGGCCTGCAGACTAAGCCCTTTCCAAGTCTCCTTGCATTTCTTGCTCATCAGTATGTAAACCATCTGGGCCCCAACTATGATCCACCACGACAAGCTGAGAACCAACGACGCGCCGATGAGTCCCATGCCGATTTTGTACACCGCGACCCAGCTTAGCAAGAGGTGCAGGAGGAGAGCCGCGGCCGATATGTAGGCGCTCGGAGCCACAATGCTCTGCGCCTGCAGGAATTTTTGGATGGGGAAGTTAACAGCGTAAGCAAATATCTGAGGGATCAGACCGTACACGAACACCGAAGCGGATGATGCCACGTCATCCTGCTCCCCCAGTAAGATCAGGATTTGCTTGGAGAACACGTACACTAGCATAACTGGAATGGCTGTCAGAGTTAGGACCACCGTCGATCTCTGTAGATATACGCCTAGCATTTCGTATTTGTGGGCTCCGTACGCCTGTCCGCATAGAGTCTCCACCGCGCTTCCCATCCCTAGCTACAAAATATTACGCATATAAAAACAAAGTACGCTCACACATTCAACGTTATTTTATTTTTAATTAAATTATTACAAAAAGCTGATGGAGCTGTACCATTAGACCGTAGGCGCAGAGTTGGATGCCGCTGTTGCCGAGAGAAGCGGCGGCGAGCTGGAGATTACCGAGGTGGCCGGCGAAGACGCGGGTGGAAAGGGACATAGCGTTGTTGATCAAGTAAACCATGACGGCCGGAGCGGCCAGGTGGAAGAGGAGGCCGAATTCGATACGCGAAGCCAGCCAGAGCCGCTCGAAGAAAGGCAAGTGGGCTTCCGAGAGAACCTTTTCGAGCCGAGAGTCAGCCGCGTGTGCAGAAGAAGCTGCTGCTGGTGGCGGCGGCGGCTGTTCTTCAGCGTCGGATGTGG
Organism: Ochetophila trinervis; assembly: GCA_003254975.1. Classification (NCBI taxonomy): domain Eukaryota; kingdom Viridiplantae; phylum Streptophyta; class Magnoliopsida; order Rosales; family Rhamnaceae; genus Ochetophila; species Ochetophila trinervis. The sequence goes on from QANX01004876.1 coordinate 40,778, forward strand.
GTTGGTGGAGAAGATTCCGTTGGGAGCCCATTTAAGGATGATGAATGATGGAGAAGCGAAGAGGGGATGGGAAATGTAAATGGCCAAGTCTGAGCTGCTATTTAATTCGGTGCTCGTATTCTAAATATGAGTTTTTAGATGGACCCTCTCCTACTCATCTCTTCATCGCTTTCCTTTTACTTTGGAATCTTTAATCATCATTTTATTATAATAATTGGTGCTGCTCTGCTCTGCTTTTTTTTTTTTTTTTGCTGTATCAATTTAATTATACATACTTTTATTTTAATTGTACATACATTTTCAATTATGTTTTCGTGCAAGATTAATTCAGTGCACTAAATACTGACACTCAATTATTGAATGCTCCTTTACTAATTTATAATAGAGGGGAAAATAAATTCTTTTAAGAAATAAGTGTATACCTATATATAAAAAAATATATATATATATTAAAACAGAGAAAAGGGTGGACATATATACTAATCTATCAACGTTTGGGATTTTATTATTTTCTTATGAAAAAGTTAGTAAAATTAAGTGAGGTTGCTCAATTGATTTGTTACTACACGTACATAGGAAAAGTCGGGATTTGGTACTCCTGAAATTGAGAATTTAATGATTATTTTTCTGTATTTTTTCTCTTAAAATAATAAAATGAAAAAGTAATTTTTTTCCCCTTCTGCTTTATTTATTGTCATTTGTCTTTGTCTATGATCAATATTCCTCAAATAAACTAGGAAAACTTGCACTTGTAGATTTCCAATTTCTTGTTGGCTGGGTGTGTTCCTGTGAAAGAATAATAAAAGAGGAATAAATCTGTATATTGATGAATGATATTAACGTATGTATAATACGTTTATATACAAGAGGCATAAAAATCCTAATGAGTTATATATGGAGATAAGCTTTACAAGGTAAGATATATACATATAAAAGGAGTCTATCTCCTACCGTTATTTACGGTATTTAATTCTCTAACATCCCCCCTCAAACTGGATGGGGTACTACAGACATGCAGTTTGTCTCGAAGAAATTGAAAACGAGTAGTGGACAAAACTTTCGTGAAAATATCAGCAATTTGATAAGTAGTTGGAACATATCGAACTTCAAGAATTCCGGTGATCACCTTGTCACGTATGAAATGAACATCAACCTCAATGTGTTTCGTGCGTGCATGAAAAACTAGATTTGCAGCAAGGCTCCCAGCACTCATATTGTCACACCATAGAACTGGCATGCCGAGTAGACTAACGCCCATCTCACGCAACAAGGCTTGAATCCAAATGATCTCTGCTGCTCCATTAGCCAAAGCACGATATTCAGATTCGGTGCTAGAACGAGCAACAACATGTTGCTTTTTAGAAGACCAGGAGACAAGATTGTCACCGAGATAAACACAATACCCACCAGTGGACCGTCGGTCATCAACATTGGATGCCCAATCGGCATCTGTGTAGCAATAGAGAGATTGATGAGTAGAGGGACGAAAATATAGGCCAACATGTAAAGTACCCTTGAGATAGCGTAGCACTCACTTGCAGGCGGTCCAGTGAGCATCAGTGGGTGCTTGCATGAACTGACTTAACCGATTAACAATGAAACTCAGTTCTGGTCTTGTCAAGAGGATATATTGGAGAGCACCGATTGTACTTCTATAAAGTAAAGGAGTCAGTAGTTTATTGCCCGTGTACTGACTAAGCTGAACAGAGGTGCTAGCCGGTGTGGGGGAAGTCCTACACTCTAGCATATCAGTTTTAGCAAGGAGATCTTTGATGTACTTAGTTTGTGAAAGATAGAGCCCCAAATATGTACGTTGAGCTTCAATGCCAAGGAAAAATGATAAAGACCCGAGATCCTTCAGTGAAAAATGGTGATTCAGACGGGTAATAAAACTGGTAATATGTGTAGGATTGGAGCCTGTAATAATAATATCATCAACATATACCAAAACCCATAGGACAGCAGCTGAATTCTTCAAAATAAATAGAGAAGTGTCCATGACTGAGCGTTTAAAACCCCATTTGCAGAGTGTGTCTTTTAGCTTGTCATACCATGCCCGCGGAGCTTGTTTCAGGCCATAAAGGGACTTGTGTAATTGGCAAACATGTGTAGGAAGCAGAGGATCAAGAAATCCTTCCGGTTGAGCCATATAGACCGGCTGAGTTAGTTGACCATTCAAAAAGGCATTGTTGATATCAACCTGTTTGATTTGCCAATTATTTGAAACAGCAAGAGAAAATACTAACCGAATGGTGGATGGCTTGATGACTGGACTGAAGGTCTCTTTGAAATCAATGTCGGGATGCTGATGAAAACCTTTAGCAACCAGACGAGCTTTGAAACGATTTGTGGACCCATCAGCATTTTGTTTCAGTTTAAAAACCCAACGGTTACCAACAATATTCATTCCTTTAGCAGGGGCAACAAGAGACCATGTTTGATTTTTTGTAAGAGCATGAAGTTCATCCTTCATTGCTTGAGTCCACCGAGAATGAGAGAGGGCTTCTTGGACAGTAGTAGGTTCAATTGTATCTAAGGGATTGTGGGCATGACACGTGAGCACCTTTTTTTTGAACACACCAGTTTTGGACCGAGTGGCCATGGGATGAGTGGAGAGAGGTTCAGGTAGGGGTAGATCAATATGTAAATTGATTGGACATGGGGATGAGGTGTTGGTGTGGGAGGTGGAGTTGAGTTGGTCGGTTGGCAAAGAAGGAGATGAGGTGGCAACAGTTCTTTTACGTAAGGTGTTTGGTGGGGAACTGTTTGGTGTCTCATGGGAAAGAAGGATCGGTGTGGTGGCATGAGGAGAAAGAAAATCAGAGGTATGGGAATTAGGTGGAGAAAGTGACGGTGAGAACATGTGCCGTGGAGTGAGTTTCCCATTTTGTTGCCGTATGGAATCATGTGGAGGAGACTTACTAGGAGAACCTTGAACTAAAGATGGACTGGAACCTGAAATATTAGAAATAAAAGGAACAGCAAGTGCATTGACAGGAGGGTTAGAAATAGAGGCACCAGATGTTTGAGTCCCTGTTTGTTTTGAAAAAGGATAACATGTTTCATTAAAAAAGACATTTGGTGTAATGTAAATTCGGCCAGTTTTCAAATTGAAACACTTGTAACCTTTATGAATGGGACTATACCCAAGAAAAACACAGCTTTCAGAACGAAAAGAAAATTTTCGCTGATTGTATGGTCGGAGAAAAGGAAAACATTCACACCCAAAGCATTTTAAAAGAGAAAAATCAAAGGATTTTTTAAACAAAATTTCGAAAGGAGACTTATTGTGTAAAGTTTGGGTTGGCAACCGATTGATTAAAAAAGTCGCAGTAGAGCAGGCATCCCACCAATAAGACATAGGGAGACTACTGTGAGCAAGTAAAGTCAGTGCTGTTTCAGTAATGTGTCTGTGTTTTCGTTCAATTTTTCCATTTTGATTATGTGTGTGGGGGAAGGGTGCTAAAATTTAATCCCAAAGTTTGTTAAAATCGGTTGCAAGGATCTATATTCGCCCCCCCAGTCAGATTGAAAAACTTTGATTTTTTGCTGAAAAAGATTTTCAACAAGCAATTTAAATTGCAGAAAAACAGTTTTGACTTCAGATTTTAATTTTAACGGATAAATCCAAGAAAAACGAGAAAAATTGTCTTGAAAAAGAACGTAGTACCTGTACCCTTCATTTGACAAAACAGGAGCAGGACCCCAAACATCTGAAAACACTAATTCTAAAGGTTTGTGACTAATAGAAATAGAAGGAGAAGCAAATAAACGATGAGATTTCCCAAGTGGGCAAGTAGAACAAAAATGTTTAGCATTATTAAGAGTAATAGTAGAAAATTTATTAGAGAGAATCCGCATAATATTGAAAGAAGGATGACCAAGGCGTAAATGCCAAAGATCATTATTAGATAAACTAGAGTTTAAACAACTGAAATTAGAAAGCATAGCAACATTTGTTGATACTGAAAATAAAGAACTAGGAAACGAAAGCTGATAAAGTCCATCTTTAAGTGGTCCTCGAAGTAGAAGCCTCCTCGTAATGGGATCCTTAACATAAACAAAATGAGAATCAAACTCAACAATCACATTATTATCAGTAGTCAACTTAGCAATACTCAAAAGATTTTTTTTGATTTGTGGCACATTTAAAATATCATTTAAATGAAGCTTTTTTGAAGCAGTTTGCAAGATATTAGAACCAATATTGGCTATAGACAAACCTTGACCATTACCAACGACAAGTTTCTCCATTCCACCATATTCAGATTTGTGTTGTAGGTGAGATAAATCTGCAGTAACATGATTAGTAGCGCCACTATCCATTAGCCATTCCGGAGTGGCTGCAACTTCAGGAGAAGTATAATATGCAGAGGAATTATGCAAACCAGTATTAGGAGAAGAGGAATTATGATTGGCATGAGAAGGTACAAAATCCCTATCAAACCGGTGATAACATTGCATCACCGTGTGGCCAGGAGTGAAGCATAACTGACAGTAAGGCCGACCATAACCACGTCCACGACCACGGCTCCTGCCTCGGAAACCGCCACCACGATTTGGATTATAGCCAGAAGAATCACCTCCACGGTTTTGATTGGAATGAAAAGATTGTCGCCGCTGGTTGTGAGAAGGAGGGTAGCGATGTACCACATGAGCAGAGGGATTCGGTGCAAGGGCAGCAGTAGTTTGTACACGAATTTCTTGACTCAGGAGGAGAGCAAGAACATCTTCAATTTCCAGAGGAGACCAAGTGGAATTCAAGTTGGCTACTACTGCATCGTATTCAAAAGGCAAACCTTGAAGTAAGTACATAATAAAATCATCTTTGCTTACCATATAACCGGCCATAGCTAATCCATCAGAGATTTCCTTTAGTTTTGTATAATAGGCTGTGATCGTCAAGCCCTCTTTCCGCACAGATTGTAGCTGCAAGCGGAGCTGCATCATCCGGGCACGAGATTGGCTGCCAAATAATCGATTCAGGGCACTCCATAAGCCAACAGAGGTAGTCGGATCTGTCACCAAGATTTGGACTTCAGGATCGATGGAGGAGCGGATCCAACCAAGCAGAGCTTGGTCCAGGCGGCGCCATAGAAGCCAATCGGGATTAATAATCGGTGTAGAGGCACTGGCATCAGCATCAGTTGTTGGAGAAAGAAACTCGGTGGGTGGCTGGACAGCACCATTAATGAAACCTTCGAGATTACTTCCGACAATGGCAGGAAAAATTTGAGCTTTCCAGAGAACAAAATTTTTTTGATCTAACTTGTAGGGAAAATTATAATTTGGTAAATTGACTTGGTTTAATTGAGGGAGGGAAGAAGGAATTGAATCAGTATTGATTAGAGACATGACTTTCGTCAAAGGCTCTGATACCATGAAAGAATAATAAAAGAGGAATAAATCTGTATATTGATGAATGATATTAACGTATGTATAATACGTTTATATACAAGAGGCATAAAAACCCTAATGAGTTATATATGGAGATAAGCTTTACAAGGTAAGATATATACATATAAAAGGAGTCTATTTCCTACCGTTATTTACGGTATTTAATTCTCTAACATCCTGCATCAGAAATTAATGTCTCGTTGTGAATGTCTCATCTGACTATTAATTAATTTGCACTTGCACACCTAGTTTAATTTGTTTCGTTATTATTGACAATCTTTGGATTGAATATATATGTAATGCTTTATTCCTGCAATTCCTTATATTACATTATAATTTGCTTTTCTTGTATATTCTTTTCTCCATTTGTCCTTTGCTTTCAGTTTTTATATATTTTTTCTTACTTTGAAATGTTTAAAGGTTTCCAGAAAAGTGCATCTTGTTACTCACTTTTCATGTTTAAAGCAAAGATATTATAAAAATATTAAAAAGTACTTTTGTGGCTAGCGAACATGTAAACTCAATAATATCCGTTTTCACATCCACCAACATAATCACCGTACTATTGGTTCAATAATAGGAAAAAAAATGTAAGACAGTTCCATACAAAAAAAAATGCAAGACAACTTTCTAATCTTTACATATGTTACTTTGAATACAGTACGGGTATCAACATTCTGAATCCAACAGAATATGATATTATGTGAATGATTGATAAATTAATATAATTTAAAATATATATAAATGAATTCCAATCAAGCCAATAAAACAATATCGCATAAATTAATGCCTCAATTTGCTAGTAATATTGAGGCTCAAGTTCCTAGTAATAATTTTTTTCCTTTTTAAAAAAATGAGTTTTTATAAAAAAAAATTAATTTTCATGATTAATAGAGAATATTTAACAGAGCTTCAAAAAATAAACGTTCATTTTGACAATGTCTAAATCACATCAGCTTCACATTCATTTTAGATATTATCATTGTAAATCAGTTTTTTTTTTTAAATACTGTTTATATAGCTTATATTTCATATTTATTTACACAATCCACATCTCCATTGAAAATAGTCTCAAATTCCTATTCTCATATTGTATACTAGATAAGCTATAAATATATCTTTATCATATTTGTAAAAAATAAAATTTACATGGTTTATCATATAATAAAACTATAAGTAAATATAAAAACTGTCTTTTTATTAATTTTGACCAAATTTAAATTCTTATTTTTTTATAAAATATTTATAAAGCCTAAATTTTCAATAGAATTCAATATTGTTAACAAAACACATATATAGGAATAATTATTCTTTAAAATAGATTTAGTTTATTTAAACTCAAACAAGTTTAGAATAAAATAAATAAATAATGCAAATAAATAGGTTATCATTAAAAATAGTCTAATATTATCAATGTGGATAAATTTGTTATATATATAGCCATGTTAGCAGGGCCCTCTTTCAAATATCTGCGGACAAACATAATTAATAATATGCACAAACCACATAATGCCTTTTAAAAAGCTATAGTTATATATTGGGAACTTTTCATAAGTTATATATTATGTTCTAATAATCCTTTACCACATAAGAGTAGAATTGCTTTATTTTGTTGGTAAGTTGAAAAGTACTGTTTATTAAAGACTAAGGGCAAACATATATACAATCAAAATCAATGGGAATATAGATTCTAAAAATAAATATGTTACTTAAATAATATAAAATAGTTTTTTAAGAAAATTGTACTCTAATCATAATGTTTATAATAAATGTCAAGTTATGCAGCTTTAACATAGTCAAAATGAATGTTTACTTTTAAAAATTCTATTAAAAATTATAAAATTCATAAAAGTCAAATTTTTCCAAAAATGATAAAAGTTAATTAAATATATGATTAAATAATAGCAATAAATAGTTTTGGGTTAAATTCACCTTAGAATCATCTAGAATTTAATGTTTTTTTTTTCAAATAAAGGGTATTAAAATTAATTTTAACACTTAATACATTCTATTTCGTAAAAATTTGTAATTCAGTCCAATTGAATAAAAATTAACATACATGTTAAATGCACTTTAGTATCCTTTTTTGCTACCAATTATCTAAAATAATTTAATAAGCTAGCCCTAATTTTTTTTTTTTTGCGAAACTTCAAAAATAATTTTTTAAGCCTTGGAAATATTTTGGAGGTTCCAAAAAATTTGATTTTCAGAAAATTTCAAAATACTCGAAATATTTTCTAAAACACAGAAATATTTTGAAGGGTCGGGAAAATCAAGAAGCTAGCTTCAGAAATATTTTTTGTAGTGCTGTATAAATTTGATAAGCCCTTAAAAAATTCTTCTATGATTTTTTGAATTTTTATGGATCATTAAAAAAGAAAAAAAAAATTCTACGACCTCCAAATTTTTTCTAAGGTTTCTTAGTATTTTTAGAGCCTCTTGTCTTTTGTTTTTTGTTTTTTTAGGGTATTCAAAAATATTTATGAAGCTTTGATAAAAAGGTTTTTGTGGCTTATTAAATTATTTTGGAGCCATCACAATTTTTCAATATTTTAAAATAATTTACTAGAATTTTTATGGAGCTTTTATTTTTTTGTTCGAAAATTTTTATGAAGCTTTGAAAATTTATTTTTGATACTCATTTTCTATAGTTCTAAATATTTTTTTGGAATTTCTGAATTTTTCTAGGGACTGAAATTTCTTTAATATTGTTTTTTACGAGAAGGGATATTTTGTAACTTTAGGCACAGTTTAATGTGTATTGGTGCAAAAAAGAAAAATGAGAATGAGAATGATGCTCTTTCCAATATCTTATGAAAAACATGTGATATTTAATTTAAGGTAGAAAATAAAATAAAAAGGTTAATATTTTGGAGTTATAATGCATATTTCTGTCAATTTTAAAAATAAAGGTAAATTGCGACGAGCATTTGAACAAAAAGCCAAAAAAAATAGTAATCGGTACACATGCCAGCAGTATCTAACCTATATATTATCCATCAGTATTGAAGCAAAATTTTGGTAGTGCTTTTCACATGAATATAAGTACGTCTATCATTAGGCCTGGTAACGTATTATGTTGAACTATATTTTTATCGTTTCATTTTGTATTTATATTAAAAAAATTTATCTGAATCCAACCCGTTAAGCATTCGTGTTCGTACCGTGTCATTTAGTGTTCATGTTGTATTTAATTCGTATCTATTAAACTTAAATACATATTCAAATGATATGCTAAACATCTTTAAAAAATATATTAGCATATTAATATTCAAAATAATTAATAACTGTGAATTCAAAATATGTAAAATATTACGAATTAAAGCTATATTAAATATTTATCGTAGCTAAAAAAAAGCATTACAATTATCAATTTAAAAATATTCAAAATATTATAAACCAAACTAAAATTATAAATCTAATATAAATAAAAATAAAAAAGATAGAATCTAAAGTAAAATATCAATATATAAATAAATAGAAAAGTTGTCATTTTCTAATGAAATAAAATATGAATTTTATAGTCTTCTAAAAAAAAGTAATGTAAAAAGTTAGTCATAAAAAAATAATTTTTTTATAGTGAAATATCGCGTTAACGTGTTCCAACCTATTTCAACCATTTTTCTTATTGTGTATTATCGTATAATATTGATATCAATCTGATCTGATATCGCCGATTCAAACTCATAAATTATCATGTTGTATTATATATCGTATCGTGTAACATTTTATCAAGCATATATGAAACCTACATTCATTAGATAAATACTCTGGTTAATTCAGGAGTAACTGAATTTTTTTCCTGACCCATATGCAAGCAATTAATTCTCTACAACATCTAAATTGTTGGGTCTTTGTGCCTTACATGATCATCAAAACTACTTTACAAAGGTTGCAACAAATAAATGCCCGTACATGGAGAGTTCAATGAATGGGATAGAAAAAAACATATTCTCGCTAACTAATTTATTTCTAATAAAATTGTGATTCGTTGAATTATAATTCATTCACAAAAGAAAGATGTAAAAGATCATGTCTGCTACTATATATATATATATATAACAAGTGACCAAAACATCGAATTAATGAAATTGCAAATTTTTTTTCCCTGGTGGGAAAGAACAAGATGACGTGGATAATTTTGGTGAGAGAGGGATAAAATTTAGGTGGTCCCAAATGTAAATATTTGGTATTATTAAACCCATGATAAAAGTTGGATCATTTTGTGGTTTTTTTTTTGTTTCTTTTGTTTTTTGCAGAAACCATTTTCTAGTCTTTGAGAAGAGGTTCCTTGTTCTCCTCCCATTTATCCAAACGATTCCTTGCTTTTTCCACCTGCAAAATGTACACCAATTCTTTAAATGATTGCTATGGTAGTCATTTGTAATTTAACATTCAATAATTATTTTGCTTTCTATATTTTTTTTTTTGACATTGTATAAGTCTATTAATTGTTCATTTATTCATTGATCAAGAGATATCATGTATGCATATATATCAGGCAGGAATGTTTTTGTCAAAGAAACTTATAGCATATTCTTAAATTTGCAAAACTAAAATTTTTGGGTCTGTCCTGTATCGATTTGCAACACGGTTTTTCATTTTATAAATTGAAAAATAACAACAACAAAAATATTTTTGATAGCTATATTTGAAATAAAAAATTTTAAAATTTTTACAAACAATCTCTAAAATATAGATAAATTTACAAAACGTCCCAGTGATATACTTATGCGTCTATATATATATAAATGGAAACAGAGATGTAAAAGCATATAAAAATATATTAATTTATATACGTACACTATTTTTGACATGTATCAGACACAACCATGGATAATGAAAGATTTTTTTTTATAGAGATAAATCATATTAAATATTTACTAAACACAGTATTACCATTTTAATTCTCGTAAGATATTTTTAAATTTATTACCAGATGTATTTTTAAATTAATCTAAAAATACAAAATTTGATTTACTATTTTTATTTTACAAAACTGATTCATAAAAATTATTGAGAAGGACCTTATGAATTTGAGAAACTTCCCTTTTATCCTGTGATGATGTACGTCTAAATCGAAAAGAAGAATATATATTAGCAAGGTTTAGCTTATTCTTCTCTTTAGTTTTGTCTTTTTTTCCAAAAAAATAAAAATCAAAGTTTTTAGATTTTTATTGATTAGCATGATAATTAACAAAGTAGACAGATAAAATCAATTTTGGATGACATCACCATGATTAGTGATAATAAAAAATTTCTCCACTACAAAAGGCACTAGTAAATTGTGTACGGGTGGTTCCATTTGCTAGTTTGAATCATGTTTTATTATTATTAGAACTAAATATTAATGTTCCAACTATATATTTATATATTAATATTTACTTTTGAAAGTCAAAATTGAAAATCATTAAGTGATACTGAAAATTGAATTAATTGGTTGAATTAATGAATCAATAAATATTACCTCTTTATTCCAATCAGTCCGGTAGGTGAACCACAACAAGATGAGAGTCTGTATAACAGTGCCTCCTATCATTCCTGACCATATTCCCTACAAGACATGAGAAAATGTACATGTTATTTTCGGTGTCTAGTGTCTACCTACATAATCTTTTTCAGAATGCTTTTTCTTTAACCTCAATATCTCTTCTAGTAATTAAGTTAATAATATTTTTTTTATATCGAAAGTAAATTAATAAACTTGAAGCTAAATATTTTGAGTTTTAGTTAAATATATATAATGAACTTTAGTTATCGTGTGAAAATCATGTGACATTAAATGATTTGTTTTTAAATAATAGTTATGTGCAAGTCATGTGACATTAAGTAATGTGGCTTTAGATTAAATAGTTAATAAGTGAATGGCTAGAATTAAAAGTCAAGCATAGAGAAACATAGAAGAAAATAAGCAAAAAATAAAAATAAGCAGAGCATCCAAGTCCGTGGAGAAAACCTTTAAAACCCATTTTATTGCCTTTTTCTTCTCCCCAAAACCATAAACTCCATTGAACCTTTGAAATTTCTTCTTATTAAACCATAGACTACTACAAAAGATTCTTCACCGGTCATTTCTCTTTTGCTAACCCTAATTTTGAACATATTTTCCCTGTTTTAAAATCCATCCTTTTGGAGGAGTTGGTCCAGCACCATTGTACACTCAAATGACTAAAAAACCTATGTCTATTATGTTGCCACATCCCTAAGGGGCATTGATGCCAAATTCAAAAATTAGGGGTAATTTGTTACAGACTCTATAGATCAGATGGCACTGATGCAAAAAAGCATTTTCTAAATAAAATAACCTTGGATAAAAGAATAATAATTATTATTTTGTCTCCTGGGAGAAACTTATATGCTAACTGAGACACTAAAATTGGACCACACTTATTTGAGGACTATTTCTAAATTTATTATGGGAGACATAATGATGTGGTAAGCCACATTCCAATTAAGTTTTTAGTTTTAAATTTATTAATTAAAATGTCACTCAAACAACTTGCCACTTAATTATATCGTGTATTACAAATGAGGGAGATAGTTTTCAAAATAACAATTCTACATATATAGTAATTTTGATAAAATTAAAAATTTGAACAATTTATAAAGAGAAATACTTGTCAATATATAATACCTTAGCTCCGAGGTCGAATTTGAAGCCAAGAACTGAACCCAATGGGATACCAATAACGTAGTAACATCCCACGTTTACATATGCGACAAATGCTTGCCATCCACATCCAACCGCCACACCTTATTTAGTAAAAGTTATTTTTGGAACATAAAAAAACATATAATTTAGTAGAGACGGACAGAGACATATATATATATATATATATATACATATATGTGTGTATGTGAGAGAGAGAATTTATGTCAGAGGGTTTTATTAAAACCCTTCAAAAGTTTTATTTATTACAAATAAAATATTATATATTATTGATAAATATTATTTTTATAAAATTTATTATAAAAATAATATTTATTATAAATAAATATTATTTATTATGAATAAAATTTTAGAATTGATATTATTTATTATAAATAAAATATTATTTAAAAATAAAAAATTTATACTACGGAATATTTTATTATATTTTACGCCTATATATGTACATGTTCAAGTACTAGCCATCGACTACAGGTGACTGTTAGATTACCATAATCATAAATATGGTACTTTTTTCTTTACAGTGTATGTGTTATTACTTTTGGATGGAACAATGTTGTATGAGAGACTTGATTGCTTTTCACCAAAAAAAAAAAGAGAGACTTGATTGCTCCTCCCTCTACAATAACGGTGTCAAGACAAAGACGGATCGGGAGTACTATTATGGAACTCTCATCGATCGGGAAGAAAATAGGATCAACATGCACATGATCACGAACTCAATGATTATGAACCTTTTTATCTTTTATTTTTGTCCTCAAAAATTACATGGAAAACATATATATATATATATATATATATTTATAGAGAGAGAGAGAGAGAAATGGTCATTTCAAGATTCCATGCACATTCTTACCTAACCATTATCTCTCCTACTTTCTTTCTTTTATTTTTTTTAATATATAACTTGTAAGTAATATTTAATTTGAAGAATTGATCTTTCTTTCTTTTTTTGGTAAATATTTAAAGAATGGAGCTATATATATATATATATATATTTCTTCCAAAGACAAAGTTTATTTTTTTTGGGACAATAATTTTCACTAATTAATCTATGACAAATACATTAATGATGGGTCTCATGTGACATTCACGTGATTACACAATCTAAGTAAAAAGACATTTAGTTGATATTGTCTTTTGTACTAAATTCTCATGTATTATATCCATTTAATATGTTTATATTTATAAATTCTAACCTATAGCAATCGAATTCGAATTAATTAATATAATTTTAATTACTATTTTTATTTTGGTCAAATATTTTTAATTAGTATGATGTCATGTTGTAGTCTGTAAATCTTCGATGTGGATGGTGTTTCAGTTTATTTTGTGTGTGTGTGTCTATATATATATTAAGAATATCATGAGTATGACATATTATTTTGTACTTTTGTGGTCCCCTAATTAGTTAATTATTATTTTAGCAATGTGGAATAAAAACAAGGCAAGCTTCTCTAATTTAACTTCCCCACTCGTCATCTGTTGTTTGTTTTCTCAAATCCATGGAAAAGTAGTAATAATGTCCAGAAGTAGCAAAATGGAACTTGAACTCTGCTTCCTTTTTCTATTATAGGTATAGCTTGCAGTTTCATTCAATAAACATTCTACTCTTGTCCCTAAATGATATGGATGATATATATACTGGTCCAAAAAGACAATTTCTTTGTTAAATTCCTATCTTAAACAACGTGACACACTGGGCCGGACCATCACACAAGGTTTTACAATATTTGTGTGTGTGTGGGTGTGTAAGAGCCTATCCTTATTAGTTCATTTTCAGTTTTGATGTCATAGGCACTCGTATATTAAAGAAAATAAATGTGTGCGGTTGAAATGGCAGCCAACAATAAGGACAAATATAGTAACTTAATTTAATTATTTAATCCATTGTTTATTTACTATTGGAAAATCTGATAATGATGGATGGAAAACTTGGGTTTGCCAAATATCAATAATTTTAGTTCCACAGTGATGAATTATTATTGATTTTAAAAGTTCAAATAGGAAATTGATTATTATATTTTTTTTATTTTATTTTTAATATTCACAAGTAGCCATGTTTGAGTATATTCAGCCCGTTTTTTTTAAATAATTTTGGAGTTTTTAAATTTATTTACATTTAGGTGGAGATATTAAATTTTAAACTTCTACTTTCTTAAATCGCTACTTGTCCAAAAAAAACATAAGCTTATTCTTTATTCTTTTAACCACTTTTTTCTGACAGACGAAAGCAAAGCATGAATTACGAATTATTTGAATATAAAATTATTATTTTTGTCTTAAATTTTCCAGGTGGCTATAAAGTGAAATATCGGAAAGGAATGTGAAGGGTGAGTCAGATATTAGGAACCATATATATAATGGAAAAATAAAAGTAAGCGAATAATATAGAAATGATTAAATTAATTACCGGATAGAACAGGTTGAATGCCATTGAGAACGACGGAGACAGCGAGTAAAGGAGAAAGATCAGAGACGGCATCGGAAACAACCGTCCCGCTTGTGAAAATGTAGCTGATGTGGTGGCGGAACACAAGCACTAGGATGGCAAATATCACTGAGATTATGAAGGAAATGAATGTCACTCCCACAACTGAGAAAGCAGCCGATTTTGGATGACCTGCTCCTAGCTCATTGCTCACCCGCACACTGCCAATTCGTTAATATTAATAGTAATGATTATCAGTAAATCCATAGGAATTATTAATAAAAAACTTTATATATTATTAAACTAAAACAGTCATTAAATTAATTAACATTAACTTATTAGATATATCATCGTTTTGTTGTTATAAAATAGTATTTTTTATTAATAAGAGAGAGATCATATTAAATTAAATCACTGACCTTGCAGCCGCATTGAATCCCACTGAGATCATGAACACCCATCCAGAAATGGTCATACTGCATCATGTGAATTAAGTACGCATAGAAAATCATCAATATTATAACTATTTGAATTTTGTCATCTTTAATTTGTTCTAGAAAAGGAACAAATGAAGCCATATTTCAGGAAAAAACAAAAAGGTGGGTTTTGGTAAACTCGGAATATGTAAATAATAAACTGCTAGAAAGTGGCTGTTCAGGAAGTGAACGTTGATATTTTTTTATGGGAATGTTGGTTCCTACAACTTTTCACTAAAACACAATCAGTACCATAATTAACAATTTTTCAGTCGAAATATGTCACTGTTCTACTGGGTAGCTGCAATTTTAACTGTTTCTCCACCATTCTTTATGTGCACTGCATATTGTTCTGGAAAAGCAAACTACAAATTAACTGAGTTGTTGTTTCATCAAGCACAAAAAACTGTTGACTTGCTGTTTTAGGTAGGTGCAGCGGCTGGCAGGTAGACTACATAAATATATATACATATAGAATGATAATCAAGTAATATGATATATACAGGTGTCTGTAGTGTCCGCTGTAGCTGTCATATACTGGTAATTCTGTAAATCTAACGGATACAAAGGACGGGCGACGTCATGGCTTTCATTAATGACATCACTATAGTAGAATCCATGCTAACGAATTAAAGTTTATTTTCCAATTTAAAATTTTAGTTTTTTACAAAAGTCAAAAGCATGATTGACATATACGCCTAAATCCCACTAGTAATAATATTAACGGTCCAAATTTGAGCTGCTGAGCAAAGCAGACGATTGGCCATACATAAAAGTATGATCATAATTTGGACAACACGACCTCCTTCACAATTTGCTATACACGTACTAAAATGGGTGATCAGCACGTGGTTGGCTAAAAACATTTTCCTGATTAATTATCCCTTCCATGTCCACAGATTTTTGTCCTCGTCGCCAAAAATAAACCCCAAAATAAAATAAAAAACGTCATGCACGATGAGCATCATGATGAACAAAAAGAAAATAATAATAATAATAATAAGAATAATTAATTACCAGACAGAAAGAGCGTCCAACGCAATCTCAGGATTTTCAAGCAAGCCAGCAATCAGAACCAAAATCTGATAGTACCAAGTCTCCAAGCACAGCATCACCGCGGATGCCGCAGAGAGCTTCAGGAACGACCAAAGCCCCGAAAAAGCCAACAAGCTGAACCCGGTCCACGTGTTTTTGCACCTCTCGGTGATCAATATGTACACGAACTGAGCCACCACTATGACCCACCAGGAGAAGCTCAAAACCAGCGAAGCACCCAGCAATCCCCACCCCAGCCTGTACAGCGCAAACCATGTGAATGCCACGTGCACCACCAGCGTCGCCGCCGATATGTATGCGCTGGGGAACACGATGCTCTGCGACTGGAGGAACTTCTGTATCGGAAAATTGGCTGCGTAGGCGAATATCTGCGGGATGAGACCGTAGACGAACAGCGCTGCCGAAGACGCGATGGCCGTCGATTCTCCCAGCAACAGCAAGATGCGTTTGCAGAAGATGTAGATCATCATCACTGGTATCGCTGTCAGCGTCAGTAGGATTATCGAACGCTGCAGATATATTCCTAGCATTTCATATTTTTTAGCACCGTAAGCTTGCCCGCACAGAGTCTCCACCGCACTTCCCATGCCAAGCTGTAGAAACGTAATTCTAGACCATCAACTCTTTAATTTTCAGCAATCTATTTAAATCTTTACATGTAATTACTATTTTTTTTTTTTTTAAATTTAAGCTTATATATAAAAATTTGGTCATTAAAGTTTTTATATTTTATTTCAGATCTTGAATCCACAGAACATACTAATAATCGATTCAACTTCGTACCAATTGAGCCAATTCCAGAATTCTGTAATAAATTAATAGTATTATTAGAATAACATAATGTTTAATTACCATGAGACCGTAGGCGAAGATTTGGATGCCGTTGTTGCCGAGAGAAGCAGCGGCTAGTTGAAGATTGCCGAGGTGACCACAGAAGATTTGGGTGGACATGGAAGTGACGTTGTTGAGCAAATAGACAACCACTGCCGGAGCAGCGAGTCGGAACAGTATTCTCATTTCCAGCCATGTCGCCCGTTGGAGTCGTCGGAAGTTCGAAAGTTGGGAGTCGGAGAGTATGTCTTCCAGTTCGGAACTGATTAATGTTTCTGATGAAGCTTGATGATGTAGAATACCATTATCAATGGACTCCATGTATGCTCTTTCTCTCTCTCCCTCTCCCGTCGCTTTTCTCTATCTCCCTCTGAATCTATATATATAAATTAATCTGTGTGTACGTTTTCAAGCACTGATAGAGAAGGTTAATTAGGAGTGCTCTAAATACTGAGGTCTTGATCGGCAGTGTGTCGACTGAGGATGAAAGAAAGACATATGTCCATATATATCATGATTAATTGTTGGATATATGAGAAAAAATAATACAAGCCACTTACATTTATCAAAATATTAAATAAATGTATTTATCAAATAATTTAGTAGTTGGTATAGTAAAAATATAATTAGTTTAATATTTTAATATGTATGGAATTGTATTTATATTTTATGTCAAACAAAATAACTTTTTTAATAAATGGAGATTAGAAATGCCATATCCCTTTACGACATACCAATATCAAACAAAATAACTTTATTAACAATGAAAGATTCGAAATTCCATCTATCTCTTAGGAAAATTCATAGGAAAACTAACCAATACGGCATGGTTCGTTGTTCAAAGTATCCCCAGACTGGAAGAGCATAGGTATGATGATAATGCTACTTTTAATGAGGTCGTGGGGACAAAAATGGACTGATCGGCTTTGTCTTTTGTTTGATTGTGGGTTCGCTTGATATATGGGAGTGCCCTAGCGGTACTAAAATTAGTTATATCCGTGAAATATATATGTAGAATTCAGGATGATTTTAGACTCAGGTTTTAAATTAAAATTTTTAATTTTACAGTTAGGCTAAAAAGTTGATAGAATCTGGCCCAAGTATTAAAAACTAAATAAAATTAAAAGTCAGAATAAATCGTCCTGATTTAAGCTTCATTAATTATATAACTAATTTTTGTGTCTTTATATTAAAGCAATCAATTTTCATATTTAATTATGTATATATGTGTAAAAATAAATAGGTTGTATATATATATATAAATAGATATTATTCAACCTAATAAAGGTTTAAAAGGAATGTCCACATAAAAACAAAAAAAAATTGACCAGCAGATGACAAATATCGTATGTTTGGTATAGATATACGGAATGGTCTTCCAATGTTATAATGCAACTTTGGTAGAGATAGGCGGTGGCCTGCCTTTGCAAGTTGCAAACAGCCGCAAGAGTCATTGTAATCCTGTTGAAGTTTAATTTTCTCTCATTACCCAAAGACTGCTTCTCTTTTTAATCATTATGCAATATAATGAATTCATGTATTTAAAGCCAATATATATATATATATATATATATGTAAATAAAATTAATTAAAAAAATGAATAAATTTTAATTAATTATTTAAAAAAGAAGAAGAGATAAAATTATGTGTAAAAGTCGTATCTTTCGTTTGTGATGTATATCAGAAAATTGGTATCAAAGCCTATAAGCCTGCAAGCAAGTCATGTCTCAATCTCAAAACAGAAAATTCTCTTCGTCCTCACTTTCTCTTAAGGAACCAAGTCTCACCATTTAATCGCTTCACCAATGTTCTAGTCTTGTCTCTATCAAATTGGCATCGCCAAACTTTCAACTTGGAAATCTCAGATTCTTCCACTGATGCGGAGCCCGAAGGTGCTGCGCATCATGTTCAAAATGCTGAAAAACCAGTAGAGTTTACTTTTGACAAGAAGGAAAAACCGATTATGAATGAAGAATATGAATTATGGGTCAACAATAATAATCTGCTAGGTACATGATTGCGTGGCAATATGTCGGAAGATGTCATAAATCTCGTCATCGGAACAGAGACTGCTTTTGATATGTGGCACTTACTAGTAGAACAACTGATTCAGGCCAGCAACGAATGAGAGAAATGCCCAATTAAAAAGAAGGAAGAGTACCTCAAGAAGTTCAAAAATCAATGTGATAATCTTGCTGCGTTAATCAACCAGATTCAGATTCAGACAAAACTTTTTAATTTGGTGCTGGTCTAGGACCAAAGAACCAGTATTTTTGGATTGCAGTGCTCACTAAGTCGTGTTGCCCTTTTTTTAACCAGTTTGTGTTAGCTTTGCAGGGTCATGAACAATTTGCTATGACACAAAAAGAAGAAGAAAAGCAGTATGTAGATCATGCATAAGCTTTTTGTGGCCAGCGGGGAACATGCCAAAATAATCGGCCTGTAAATCGAGATTTTGGTCAAAACACTAAACGTGACAATCGGCCTCCAAACTGTTTCCAAAACAACCTTGCAACACGAGATGGTCAGAAGAATAACTCAAATGATTTACCAAAGGACTCAGCAAGTAATATTGAAGAGAACCAGTTAGAAGAGAAGCCTTGGATATACTGTCAAATATGTACCCGTCCATATCATATAGCAATAGATTGTTGGAATAGGTTTGATTACACCTATCAATTAGAAGACACTCCACAAGCTCTAGCACCAATGTCATTGAATAAACCCGTGGATGATGATATACCTTTTATGTGGACTCGGGAGCAACGTCCCACATAACCAATGATGCAGGTAGACTTCTAATTAAAGCCTAAAATTTATTATGGATGTGATATTATTTATGTTGGTAATGGTCATCAACTATCATTATCACATATTAGAAATGCTCAAGTCTCTACTAGTCATGGACAAGTTATGTTAAAAGATGTACTAGTAGTGTCCGAAGTTAAGAAAAACTTATTATATGTTGGCCAATTGACATCTTAAACTTTTTGCGCTTTCGAATTTAACTCCTTTGTTTTTTGTCATTAAGGACCCTGCACAAAGAATCATTATGAGGGGGCATAAGCATGGAAAGTATATGCAATAGATGAGCAATTTCGTGAAGCTTTTAGTGCAATCAAAGGAAGCAGTGGAATTGCAAGTATTTGGCATCAGAGGTTGGATCATCGCTGTTGCGATTATTCAAGATTTGATTATCGAAAATAACAAAAAGGAAAAAAACATCAACACACAGATTTACGAGGTTCACCAGAAACCCTGGCTACTCCTCGGCTCTAGTGGGGAGCAAAGCTATGTTAATGATCTAAATTGTTTACAAAATACAATATACAAAGTAATCACTCTAATTATCTAAAACCTAGAGAGAATCACGATGATTCTCTTCTGCAACTCTCTAAACTCACCCTCATAGGACAAACCCTAACAGAAAGAAAAAGATGAGGAAAAACACAAAGTTACAAAGAATGTTCGTACAACCCAAACCCTAGTCGAACATAACAATATATATTGGAAACCACACACGTGTGAAGCATGCCAGACAAAACGGTGTAGTTTCGATATCAAGATTTTAAACTGAGCAAAATAGCTAGGCTGACAACTGTGGGCTGGACACATCAACATCTGCAAAAGAAAGTTAATAGGTCCAAAAGACAAAAGATAAACAATAGATTAAAAAGATTATTTTGAGGATTAATATAACATTTCTTCACCTAATCCTCAAAAGAAGCTAATATAGCTTTTGATGATCCCACCTTCATAGCAATAATTAAGTAATTTACTTGATTATTTTAGTTGTGTTATTCCTTTCTTCTTCTTTTCTACCTCATTTGTTTTAACTCTCAGCCAAATTCTAACACTTATATCCTGCAACAAATCGTGTTTATATATCAAGTCTTGTTGTTTTCAATGAAATTGCTCTCCCTCATGTCTGTCAAGACCAATCGGCAAGTTCATCTCCCTTGACATTAACGAAATTTTCAAGTCAAGATTTTTGGTATATTAAGTAAAAGACTCTGATAAAATTATTATGGCCACATCCAATTCTTGCCAATAACGATTTGATTATGGTGCTCCAAATAAATAATTATCAACCCCCAATAATTAAGGCCTACAACTTGTTCCTTTCATGGGTGTTAATCATGGAGAAATCAATATGTCAAATGATGTTATCTCTTCAAATCCTTTACACTACAACTGTCGACTTGCATGGGAGTCCATCACGACTATATGTCGGCTTGCAAGGAAATTCACCATCACTAATTGTCACTTTGCTGAGAAATCTGTGTGTTATATCTCTAGCTCATTCTTCATCAGAAGTTATTGAATCATTTACAAGCTTGCCTATGTCCAAATCACTAGACAGCTCATTTGGCAACATTTCGATTAGACCTGCTCAAACCAATGACCTATCCAAACAATTGTTTGTCGAGTTTTCTTTAAGTGATGTCACACAAAATGTCTTTGCCGAACCAACTCAAGATATTACATCAATTTCAAAACAATCTCGACATCAAATGATAGCTCGGCACAAGCTACGTACTGATCCTTCATTGCCCTCCGATATGGTATTAATCACCACAAAAGCTTTTCAATTTGTTGAACCTAAAATGCTTCGCACTGCAATGAAAGATCCAAGATGGGTTAATGCTGTGAAGGATGAACTTAACACCCTTGAAAGCAATCAAACTTGGAGTCTCGTGCCTCGGCGAGATTGAAAATGTTGTTGGATCAAAATGGGTGTATAGAATCAAAGTACGCTGATATAGGTGTAGTTGATCATTTTAAAAGTAAGTTAATTAGTGGCTAAAGGATTTACTCAAATACTTGAACAAGATTTTGATGAAAATTTCAGTCAAGCAATCAAGTCAACAACCATTCGACTTATTATTGCTCTTGCTTTTTTCTAGAATTGGATCTTAAAAAAGCTTGATGTAAAGAATTTATTTCTTCATGGGAATCCCAAGGATATGGAGCAACCACCAGGATTTTTCAACTTAGCATTTCCTCATGTGTGTCTCTTGAAGAAATCCATTTATTGTCTCAAACAAGCCCATCATGCCTGGTTTGATCGCCTCTCGCAATATCTTCTTTAACTTGGTTTTAGCTGCAATAAGGCCGATCCTTCCTTTTCTTACTTTCCATTCAAATGAAGCTATTCTTCTTCTTCTTATCTACGTTCATCTCATTCAATCTCTCCTTACAACTTTTTCCAAGGAATTTGCCAAAGATCTTGGCAAATGAAGTTATTTTTGTTGGAAGCTTGATAGGCTCACAAAATAGAAATTGAATCACTAAATATATATTGATAATAAAATTTGATACAAGAACAATCTCGCACACAAAACTATTACAATAGTTTTTCCCTCTCACAATAAAAACAAAGTGTTACAACACACTAACTTTTCTCTCACAATGAGCAATTGCTCTTTTTTTTTTTCAACAACTCTCTCTATGAACATGAAGACATACACACACATATATATATATATATGTATATATAGGTTTAGGAACCGATTTCAACACTTCTATTGCATATTATTTTCTTTTGACCATTTGACTAGTCAATTGCTTATTCATGAAGTGTTTAATTTACAGTCATCATGACTTCTTTTCCACCCATGTCAAAGTTACTTCATCATGAAGTATTTTAATAACAATCACAAATTTAACTCACCTCCTTTTATTGACCAATCAAAATATACTCCTTCATTGTGAAGCTTTGTACCCCACACATGTTACTAATAGCCCATTATAGCACACCATAGCTACTTAGCCATTAAGTTTACTTAATCTAGAAGGAGGGTTTGCATCTTTTAACAATTTTCTAGGTGTCTATTAAATATTTTGATAGTGGAGCAATTCTCACACAATCTCAATATATTGTTGATATTCTCGATAAAGCTGGCATGTCTACATCTTCTCTTCACCTACTCCAACGGCTTTTAAGGAAAAACCAAATGTATGTGATCCAATTGATGACATAACTTTTGCTGCCAATCGAGTATGTCAGTATTTTAATGCACCAATTTTGGTTAGTCTTAGAGCTGTTAAATGGATCTCATAATATCTAAGTAATACTAGAGATTTTGGACTACGTTTCCTTTCTACAAATTCCATTACATTGTACAGTTTTAGCGACGCAGATTGGGCTGGCTACCCAATTACTCATTGTAGGACCATTGGGTTTTGTATTTTATTTTGGTGCTAATTTTGTCTTTTGGAGTTCAAAAAAACATCTTAGTATGTCTGGATCCAGCAATAAGGGTGAATATATGTCTATGGCTTCTACAACTATTGAAATTACCTAGAATGTTTTTTCTTCTTTAGGGCATTGGTATTCCTCTTCACTCGCCACCTCAGCTTTTATTGTTAATCCTATGTTTCATGCTCAGGTTTGAAATTGACTCTCACTTTGTAAGTGAAAAAGGTTGCCTTAAGCTTCTTGGTTACAAGGTATATTCCATCTTTTGCTTAACTTGCTAATGTTTTCACTAAGTCTCTATCACGAAATAATTTTGAATTGTTTCAGTCCAAGCTAGGAGTTCTTTCTTAATCCCTCCACAACTTGAAGTGGCATATTGAAACTGATTATCATCCATTATCACAAAGTTTACCAAGAGAATGACAATTTGTCAATTCAAACATAAACAAATACGTGATTTCCTAGCATTCTTTCCTAGCAAAGCTATTGTTGTAACAAGAACACAACAAAGAACTCTATTGCAGAAAAGAAAGAAAAACACAAGAACACAAATTTATAAAGGTTCGAAATAAATTGCCTACATCCTATGTTAGCTCCACCGAAGGAACTCTCTGCTTTCTATTGATATGGAGATTACAAGCCTAAGACCAATCTAACACTTAGATTAATCAAAACAATAATAAACCCCTTACAACCTCTCTCGCAATTCTTTCTTGAAGAAATATCTCCTAGAAACTCTAAGACACGAAGAGGAAGAAGAAGAAGAAGAACTGAGATTTCACAAAGAAAGAATCCCCAAATGTTACAGACTCGACTTGCCCTAATCTCACACACGCCACAACCCGATTAAAATAGAAGAAATATATGCACATACCAGCTAAGTAAAACTGTGCATTTTACACTTAATAAAATATAACAATAAGTAAAACAGTGTCATTCCTATTTTATGTATCATAACAAACAAACTCCACCTTGATACATAAAAAACTTGAAAACAGAATAGTCACTTCAGCTTCATAGCTAAGAGCTCTAATAGATCATCTTGGTTCAATTTTGAGCAGCTTTTTGCACACACTAAACTTACTCAGAGAAAGTATTTTTGTTCCCATGTCTAAAAGATTGCACTCTGTTGGAATCTTTACAACTTGTATCATCCCTAACTCAATCACATCTCGCACAAAATGAAATTTAACAACAATATGTTTAGTTCTTTCATGAAAAATATGATTTTTGCATAGAAAAATTGAACTTTGACTATCAGAAAATATTGCTACCTTACGATGTAATAGTTTAAGTTCAGTTAACAGACCTTTCAACCACAAAGTCTCTTTTACAGCTTCTGTGGTGGCTATATATTCAACATCTGTAGTTGAAAGAGCTACAATAGGCTGTAACTGTGATTTCCAGCTGATACAACTTCCACACAAAGTAAACATTTATGAAGTAGTAGATCTTTTTTTATCTCTATCACCAGCATAATCAGAATCTACATAACCTCTCAGAGTTACACTCTCACTATTATGATTAAACAGTAAATCATGATCCATAGTACCTCTAATATACCTCATTAACCACTTAAGAGCTTCCCAATACTCTCTACACAGGTTAGCCATGAATCTACTTAATACACTTATAGCATGTGCAATATCAGGTCTAGTGCATATCATTGTGTACATTAAAGATCCATAGCATTAGTATAAAGAATTGTTATCATATCTTCCTTTTCTTGCTCAAATTTAGGACACTGAGCAGTGGACAAATTAAAGTGATTTTCTAAAGGTACACTAGAAGGAACAGCATCATACATAGAAAACTTGTTCAATATTTTATCATAATAATGTTTCTAATTTAGGAATAAAGTTCTTTTATTTATGTTTCTAACAATGTCCATTCCTAAAATCCTTCTAGCAGCCCCAAAATCTTTCATATCAAATTTAGATTTCAGACTTGTCTTGATTCTCTGAATTTCCTCTACATTTTGTCCAGTCAGTAACATATCATCAACATACAGCAGTAAAAAGATAGTATTACCACGAGAAGAACCTTTTTAATATAAACACATATCATATTGACTTCTTTTAAAACCTATCTTAGTAATGAACATGTCAAACCTTTTATACCATTGACAAGGAGCTTGCTTTAAGCCATAAAGAGACCTCTTTAATAAACTTACAAGATCATGTTCACCTCTAACAGTAAAGCCCTCAGGTTGTTTCATAAAGATCTTTTCTTCTAAGGTACCATGAAGAAAAGCAGTTATTACATCTAGTTGTTCAAGTTCCCAGTTAAAATGTGCTACTTAGGCTAAAATCATTCTTATAGTGGTATATATTACAACAGCGGGAAAATATTTCGTTATAATCTAATCCATCTCTTTGAGTGAACCCCTTTGCTACAAGTCTAGCCTTAAATCTAACTGGATCTTTGCTGGTCAAATCCTTTTTGATCTTGAAAATCCATTTGCAATCCACTAACTTTTGATTTTCTAGCCTAGGAACAAGCTGCCATGTTTGATTTTTATGTAGAGAACTAATTTCATCTTTCATGGCATCAATCCACTATTTAGCATATTTACTATTAATAGCCTCTACCTAATTCTTAGGTTCATTATTAGCAAGTTCTTGATAGGAAATTAAAGCATAAGAGATAAGGTCAGCATAACCATACCTCACAGTAGGCTTTACCTGCCTTTTTTCTCTATCTTTTGTCAATTGATAGTCTCTAATAGTCTGATTTGGTTTAGCAACAGCTTCCTCCTCAGCTTCTGTCTCATGCTTAGATTCACAAGGCTGTTTAGTAGCTTGAATTAGATCAGGCTGAGGTTGTTGAGTCTCATCCTTGTCTGTTTGAAACCCCACCTCAGTCTAAACACTATTTTCTTCATATGGAACTTCAATATCTGCAATGTTAGTCTTTATACAAGGCATAATATTTTCATTAAAGATAACATCCCTACTGGTTATGACTTTGAACCCACCATATTCATATAGCTATAGCCTATATCCCTTAACCCCTTTAGGATAACCTAAGAAAACACATCTAACAGCTCTAGGTTCTAGTTTTCCTTCTTTTTGATGTACATAGGCTTGAGAACCAAAAAATCTTACATTAGACAGATTTGGTTTATAGCTAGACCACATGTATTCAGGGGTTTAAAAATCAGTAGTAGTTGAAGGACATCTGTTTACAAGATAGGTGGCTGTCATAATGGCTTCACTCCAAAAAGATTTTGACATACCAGAACTAGACAACATGCATATTACTTTATCAAGCAAAGTCCTATTCATCTTCTCAGCAACACCATTTTGCTGAGGGGTATATCTAGCAGATTTGTGCCTCATTATACCATGACTTGAGCAATAATTTTCAAACTCAGTATTACAAAATTCAAGTCCATTATTAGTTCTAAGAACTTTAAGCTTCCTACCAGTTTGATTTTCAACAAGAATGCACCAATTTTTGAATGTACTAAAAGTTTTACTTTTATGCTTTAGTAAATAAATCCAGACTTTTCTAGAATAATCATCAATTATTGATAAAACATATCTACTACCTGCTTGTGTAGGAGTTTGAGAAGGACCCCAAAGATCAGCATGAGCATAGTCAAGTACACAAGTAGATTTATGCAAACCATATTTGAAACTCAAACGATGTTGTTTTCCTAGAATAAAATGCTCACAAAAATCAATTTTATCAATGATATCACCCATAAACAGACCTTGTTTGCTCAAATAATGCAGACCTTTCTGACTGATGTGTCCTAATCTATTGTGCCATAACTTTGTCTTATCATTAGGAGTTACAATAGCTAGATTACCAGTGACAGTGTTACCATGCAACACATATAACCCATTTCTTTTTACACCTTTCATAATAGTCATGATGCCTTTAGAGATCTTCATTATCCCATTTTCAGTTTTACAAGAATAACATGCCTCATCTAAGACTCCCATAGATATTAGAGTCCTTTGAAGATTAGGGATGTGCCTAACATCTTTTAAGGTCCTGACAGTACTATCATGCAATATAATAGACACTTCACCTATACCAATTACATCACAAGGCATATTATTTCCCATAAAAACCCAACCCCCTTCAACCTTTTGATAATTGTTGAACCAATTTCTAATGGGACTCATGTGAAAGGAGCAACCAAAATCAAGAATCCATTCTTGATCATAAATGCCAGTAGTGCCAGCTAAGACATCTTCTATTACAGATTCATTAGACACCACAGCAGCATCTTCATCATCTATAGGAGACTTATTTTTCTCATCTCTTTTCTTTTCAAACCAATCCTTAATTAAATGACCCTCATTTTGACAATAAAAATATTTTTTGTTTCTAGACCTAGACTTTCATCTAGACTTGCCTCTATTCTTATTTCTAAGAAAAGAGTTATTATTGGTGTTTCTACTAAATTTTATGCCCCTAACAGTGAGACCCTCATTTATGATAGTTTCCTTTTTCTCAATCTTTATCTCAAGATCCTTAGATCTTAAAGATTGATAACAATTTTAGTGGTCAATATCTCCCTATTATACTTGATTACATTTTTAATCTCTTTATAGAGATCACAGAGAAAATTCAATAAAATAACACCATGATGTTCATCTGTAAATTTTTCATTACAATTTGCTAAATCCAATCATAACCAATTAAACTCATCAAGATTCTCATTAAGATCTTTTGCATGATCCATTTTAAAACCAAAAAACTTTTTAAGCAAGTAAATTTTATTAGGCAAAGATTTAACAAGAAATAACTGTTCTAATTTGGACCAGATGTCTGAGGCAGTTTTAGAGTCATTTACCTTTCGAAGTACAGATGAAGAATGATGGTGCTGTAGGCAATCTCGTCCATGTCTTTCTTTTGATCATCGGTCGTCGTTGACAGGTAGGATTGATCCAGAGCCTTTGCAACCTTTTGTTGCTCCAGAATCGATTTCATCTTCTGTCTCCACATAAGGAAATCACCCTTCCCATTAAACAATTCCACATCAAATTTTGTACCCATGATCAAGAAACCTCAAAACAGATCCTAACTGATCCTAACAGAATTTGACGAAAGAACACAAGTGACAAAAGAACTACTCCTAAAAAATTGTTGAGAATAAAACCAATTTAACACGAATCCTCTTACAGATCTAAGAACATACACCCCAAAAATGAATGCTCTGATACCACTGTTGTAACAAGAACACAACAAAGAACTATATTGCAAAAAAGAAAGAAAAACACAAGAACACAAATTTATAGAGGTTCGGCATAAATTGCCTACATCCTATGTTAGCTCCACCGAAGGAACCCTCTGCTTTATATTGATATGGAAATTACAAGCCTAAGACCAATCTAACACTTAGATTAATCAAAACAATAATAAACCCCTTACAACCTCTCTCACATATCTTTCTTGAAGAAAGATCTCCTAGAAACTCTAAGACACGAAGAGGAAGAAGAAGAAGAACTAAGATTTCATCAAGAGAGAATCCCCAAATGTTACAGACTCGGCTTGCCCTAATCTCACACACCCCACAACCCAATTACAATAGAAGAAATATATGCACAGACCAGCTAAGTGAAACTGTGAGTTTTACACTTAATAAAACATAGCAATAAGTATAATGGTGTCGTTCCTATTTTATGTATCATAACAAACAAACTCCACCTTGATACGTAATAATTATTATGTCTCACATTATAAGTGAAAAAAAAGTTCTTGAGAGATCGAGCTAGTTTGTATATACGGTGGATATCTAAATTTTTATTTTTAAATACAGATTGTCACTAATAATTATATATTATCTAGCTTTGTCGCTAAAATAGATTATCTTTTAACAATAAAATTATTGTTGATAATATATTATTAGTAGCAATTAACATTTAAAAAAAATATATAGATATCTGCAATATAGAATTTACATTTGTATATATAGGATATATTATGTGATTAAAATATCTTACCACAATAAACTAATTTTATTTTTATTGTGATATTTTAGTACTTTAGGACAATCAAACATGTCATATTTGATAATTTTTTTAACTAAACATCTCTAAATTGTTCAGCATTATAAAATCAAACAATCTTGGATTAATGCCTATCAATTAGCCAACAAGATTCAAATAAATTTTTAGAGCATTTCCAATGGCTCTGTAGATTGGGGTCTATATGACATATTATTGTAGCATAGATATACACTTAATATTATAGACATTCAAATCAAAAATCAATCTCTAATGGTTCTGTGAATTGCTATATTCATTGATGACGTGTAGTTTATTTTTTTTCTAAAAAAATAATAAATTAACAATTGATAATGTTGTATTTATCTATTTATTTTTTTGTTTTGATAATGATGATATTGTTAAGTCATACATACTGTATAAGAAACTCTTTGAAAATAGACAGTTTCCTGGACAATGTCTATTTTTTTTTTTTTTGCCACATCAACTTGACACAGTTGACAGAATCATTTGAGAGTTTCTTTTTTTTTTTTGAATCTCTATTTATATTTTTAATATGACAACAATAATATAGCGATTCACAAAACTATTGAAGACCTTCTTTGAGTGTAATACAATGCAACAAAAGAAAATATAAAACTCATAATCAACAAACAACAAGCTAGTTTGTTGATGTGCCAGGCATCAAACCTGAATGGAAACTTAGATATGTAGAACATGATTAGACTATTTATAATTCAGTCCAATTAAATTAACAATTGATAATGTTTTATTTATCTATTTGTTCTTTTGTTTTCATAATGATGATATTGTTGAGTCATACTGTTTAAGAAACTCTTTGAAAATAGACATCATCTTTAACAATATCTATTTTATTTGTTGTTATATCCGCTTAACAGAGTTGACAAAGCAATTGGAGATTTTTTTTTTAAATATCTATTTATATTATTGATATGACAATAAAAATATAGTAGTTCATAAAACTATTGAAGATGCTCTTAGAGTTTAAGACATTATTTGGCCTGAATTAAAACTTAGAGATGTAAAACTGGATTGGAATATTTTAAATTAATCCAATTTAATTAACAGTTGACAATTTTGTATTTATCTATTTGTTATTTTGTTTTGATAATGTACGATGATATTGTTGAGTCATATTATCTAAAAAACTCTCTGCAGATGGACAGCCTCCTTGACAATGTCTTTATTTTTTGTTCTATCAGCTTGGCAGAGTTGATAAAGCCATTTTTTTTAAAATATCTATTTATATTGTTGAGTTAGCAATAAAAATATAGCAATCTTTGAGGCACCTTATCAAGGTATCTGGGTATTTTATCATTTTAGAGTGTAAAATAATATTTCTTTGTATGCAACAAAACAAATATAAAACTCTTAATCAACAAACAACCAGGCCTAGTTTGTGTTGAAAGGTGGCCATTTTGCCACACACAAAATGAATCATGTCCGAAAGGCTGAGGCAACAATATCTGAGACAAATGTCTGAGCCAAGAAATGTTGAGGCAACAATGTCCGAGAAAAATGTCTTAGCCAAGAAATGTTGAGGCAACATGCCCGAGACAAGGGCAAACTAAAAAATGTCGATGCAACATCTCTGAGACAAAGGGCAAGACAAGAAATGTTGAGACAACAACGTTCGAGACAAGAAAGACTGAGCAAAATCCAAGTTTGAAATGTCAAAAGTGTAAATAGTTGATGTCAACATGTCTGTGGCTTATACGTCCAAGAGTAAGAAGTGTTTGACTGGACTAAAATGTCTAAGTATAAAATGTCCGAGGCTTAGACTTAAGTGTCCAATGATAAAATATACGAGAGAAATGTTCATGTCTGAGGAGTCTTTCCCTCAGAATGTTTAAGACATACGGAGTGTCTAACGCCTTAGCCAATGTTCACACTCAAAAGTCTGTGTCTGGTCAAATCATCAAAGAGAAAACTGAGGTTCATCACGCAAAATAAGACACTACGGTTACCTTGTTGGTTAAGGAAAAAGCATGCATCAGAGGAAATATCATATAGTAGATAGGTTGATTTTATCGATATGAATGTCAAATATATTATGTTTTAGTTTAATGTAATATCTCTATAAATACTATAAAATGGTGAATGAAAAATGGGCTAAATAGTTTTATTGAATGCTAAAGTTTTCATCCTCTACCTCTTTCTCTCTCTCAGTTACAATCCCAAATTACCATAAATATCTGTGTTTTTTTTCTTCTTTAAGAAAAACAATATCAAACTTCCACATGCACTAAACTAAGACCATCAAGTTAAATATCAAAAAGAAACTAACACTTCTCTTTGAATGGTTCTTGGTCTAAACACCAAAAATCCAACAGTTTGTTGATGCGCCACGCATTAGGTCATAATGGAAATTTAGACATAAAATTTGATTGGACTATTTTAAATTTAGTCCAATTAATTGAGCTATTTCAAATTTGGTTGTTCTTTCTATTGAAGTTTTTAAACATTACTAAAACTCTTTTAGTTTTATTATTTTTCCTTTTGAAGTTTTTAAACATTTTTTTCATTTTTCTCTTAGGGTTCCAATCTTCTTCCACATGCATTTTCTAAATAATTCAGTCCAAACAATTAAAAAGAAAATGTCATCTGCTTGAGTCTTGACAAGCAAGGAGGAACTTGTAATTTTCTTTGTAATGAAAATTTATGATGTGTCATCCGGTTCAGTAATCAGGGGAATTATAAGTTTCTCGTCCAGTTTTCCCGTTTATATGGTAAAAGGAAAGATTTTGAAGAATTAAAATGTTTACACCACTTTCTAGTTTATTTTACATTTTAGTTTATATTACATTTTTAGAGTCANAAAAAAAAAAAAAAAAAAAAAAAAAAAAAATCCCCATCCGTCGTAGATGATAACTGGCCAAAGTTTGTTTTTAATGATTTTCATGAAAATTATTCATTCGGAGGAAAGCACTGTAGTTCCGAATAAAAATCAGAAGGGCAATTCAAGCTGTTACGACAAAAGAAATGAACTTGAAACTGCCTTTTTTTTTTTGGTAAATGAAATGAACTTGAAACTGCGTTGTGCCACTGAATTGAAGAAATAAAATCTATTATATATTGTGGTTGGAATCCAAATTTACATGCGATCTCTGTAATGATAATTACAAATATATAAATATAACATTCCTCATCTTCCTAAAATTACTTTACAACAATATTAATTATTACCCAAACAAGCAAAAATCATTAATCAGCAAACTCAAATTTGAAAGCACTTGAAATTATAAAACTCTCTCTCTCTCTCTAACAAAATGGTCCTTCCACTAACTGGGACGCCTTCCACAAGTTTGAACCTCCTTTGGCTTTCATATGGCAATTAATCCATCCTTCTTCATGAGATGACATCATGGACTGACAGGGTCACATTATCATCCAGAGGAACAGAAAATAAAAAATAAAAAGTCCTTATTTACAATAGCATCATAAGGAACATTGAGGAAGCCAGGGACATAATAAGCTTCGCGTTGCCACAGTAAAGGCCTGTAGAACATAGACATGCTGATAATGTTAATGTCGGATCGAAGAAAAAGAAAACATTTCCATGTTTAAAAAATTAGATACAGTGAGACTAATGTACCAAAAAATTACAGTGAAGTTTAAAAATTAAGTCATTCATCAGATTTGGCTTCACTTCGATTACTTAAACAGGCCCCCTACCCCCCAAACCCTACATTTCTGTGTCTGTGATTGATTTTCTAAATAAATGCAAGAAACCTTCTTGGGATGTGAAAAGAAGTATCTATAGAAGCATGTAGGCAATGAGGCAAACAATCAAAGAGCATAAACAGTAAATTAATAGGCTGTGCCTTACCATTTCCAGCAGAAGATGTAGCAGCAGGAAGGGCAGGGATCTTGATAGCTGAAATTGCAAAAGGTAAAAAGCATCAAAACATAACAGATGGAATAGCCCAGCTGCGGTCAATTAGATTTGCAATGCTATGGTGCCTCCAAATAAAATGAATCAATTTAATGGGTTAGACATACTTTTATTGCAAGATGAAGCTGTCACTTGAGATTTACTAGGCCAGGGAGCTGGAATATTATCATTTAAATCACAAAGAAAACTAATCCCTGAAGACATGTCGAATGTGGCATCGGATGGCAAGCTTGGTAAAAGACATCCAACCTCTGTCCAACAAAAGGAGGAAACAAACAATGATTATGGCATTGTGGACTACACAAAACATTAATTATGGAATTGCAGCACCAAAAACCAAAACATAACAAAAAAAAACTTTAGAAAGAAAAATACAATTAGAACAATTAAAGAAGAAGAAAGATTTACATTAAACATCAAAGCATAAACATGCTGACAGCCAAAACTTAAGTCCTAAAAACCTATTGTCTTTTTGTTGATTCCCTAGTCTCCCAAGCCTAGGGATAGATTCTCATCTTTCCATTCCCTTGCATTCTCAAATATCACCAGTCCCCCTAATATTCTACCACTCCTATGACAACCCTTGACAATCCATTTCTATCATGTATATAATATTAACAAAATACAAATACATACACATATGTATATATGTGAGAGTACACTTCAGAGCACTGTACAACAACCCTGCAGCCCTTCGCACAGATATGGATCAAACCTTAGATTGACAGTTCCAAAAAATCAAATTTGAATTCCTAGAAAGTCTATAGGAATTTACAAAAGTCAAAATAGGAAAGTTAAGTCAAAATACCAAAAAGTAGCAAGGTATACTTGTTAGCCAGCATTAGAATAAAAAACAATACAAGTTTTGTTAAAACAGGACTGATAACAGATGCTTTATAAAAAACATCAATTTTGTTAAACACAAAGCAGTTATTCAAGGATAACTTTATAATGCACATTAAGCATCCACATTACCTTGATTTCCGACTGAGGTACTCAAATTGTTGATTGTGAGATTCCGACCCAAAAAATAAAAATAAAAAAAATCCATATTAGTAACACTTTGAACTACAGTAACTAAGAATGATTCTGTGTTGCTCAAAGAAATAGAAGACAGACAACACATACCTTGAAGAGAGAAATCCTTAAGACTTATATGACAGAGGCCGTATACATCTGTTGTAATATTTAATCTTCTTAACTTCATTCCTAATGATGCAGCACAATCCAAAGCTTGCAAGTTGGTTATGAAACTCTGCTTTTGCAAGTGGGACACATAGCTCTCCATGGCATTACAGCATGCTGTCCGATTACTTATTCCATTCCCACAATTCTTTGTAACATGTCTCATGTCAGGGAAAACCAGGGGACACACTGAAATATATAACATGAGAAAATTTAATAAACTAAACAGAAGATCAATGATAGCAGCTGAATGGGTTGGCATAAAAATAAAATAAAAAATAGGTAGTATCAATGAGTATATGCTTCATATTCATGAATGAGACAACTAGGAGGATGAAAATGCCATCAATGCCCATAAAGCTTTGAGATGATTAGCCACATAAATCAAGTGTTGACAAAACCACATGTCATGTCATCAAAAATATCTCATAAGAACCACCAATTCAGATGTAATCATATATACTTATAAATCCTGCATAAAAAGTATCTTTGCTTTTATTTTTAGGTTTGAGAAATTTTTCTAATATTAATACTACATGCACAACCTTAGGTGTTACATAGTAGACGGATGTTGAACAGTGTCCAACTCTTAGCATTAGTTTCTTATCTATAAAATGAAATTTTGGTAGAAAACAAGATTTATTGCATTTCCCTACCTTCATGCTTTACTCAAACCTTACCTTTGTTAACATTGCAATTAGATAGTCCCCTTAGAACTTCCTTAGAATGTGAGGGACCAAGTTTACTAGCCAGCCACCTAAGCACAATACTTCTACAACCATTGACCTTTGTGGAGTGTTCAGGCAAGACATGGGAGCCACCCAGACTCAAAAGTTCGGAAGCTTTCAATGAAATTTGTGTAGCAGCTTCTAATATGGCATTTTGACAAATCTGGCCGCAACATTCTTTCACAGGATCAATCTTCTCACAAGCAGCGAGCAACTTAAAAGTATCCACAGTACTCTCAAATTCATCAACATCTTTAACCGGACAAGATGCTTCAGTAAGATTAGATGAATGGATTGAGCAAATCTGCTTAAGACTGTCATTTGCACCTTGACCCACCAAAATCTGCTCGATGTCTGACAAGCAGTGTTCAGCAACAGTCCCGTTTAAAGCAAGCACATTGGTCTCTTTACTGGATTCACCAATGAGAATTGCAAGAGTAGCTTCCAACTGTGGGCAACAAATTACATTAGCCAGCAACGGGGCAAATACAGACCAGCAATCCATTGACGTGGTACTCATTAAACTCTCAGCAGCTGTAAAGTTTAACACGCATAGTCCTGCAGAGAGAGATTATAAAGCATGATATATAATTGGACATCACAACCCAAGACTTCCTTTAAGAATATAAATAAAACTAGAATGCTTCCATGGATGAATACCTGATAATTTTGGGGCAGTCAAATTTGTAAACGGTGCTAATGGTGAAGGTGCTAGAAATGGAAGAAAAGGCTGAGGACCTCTTGTGGGGGAGATCTCAGGTAAAATTGCATCCTTTTGTACGTTTGTCACCAGTTGATGGTTAAAAGAATCTAACGGACTGCAACAAGATTCAAGATAACCTATACAAAAAAGCATGAGAATAAGGGTAAGAATATAATAATGAAATATACCACATTTATCAGTCCCAAAACCTCACTATGACTGATTTAGAAGATCAGGAAATCAGACAAACTGCCCCATGTTCACACATTATGATACAAAATAACAACTAAAAGCACAGATTCTTCTACAAAAGCCAAGTGACATGCCCAACTGAATTCTATCCAAAAGGGAGTCCTACCTTATACAAGAAACAGAAATAGCAGCAAAAAACTAAGTCTAGCCAAGGTACTCAATTATCTTAGCGCTAGAGATGAATTTTTCACAGACAGGATCACATCGTTGTCCGTACTCTAACGAAGACCAAAATTCTGGAAGTTGAAAACCAAAATACAAGTTTCGTACTCTAGATCAAATAGAATCTCGCTTTTCTCAGCACCATTTCCACTGAAGATCACCACGCCGGTACTTAATAATCCATGTAAAGTTAATTATACAACACAATAAAAATGGCAAGTGGGTAGAAATCAGAAATAATTTCAGCCAAATGTATGAAATCGGAAGTTACTAACACAAACCTGTGCTAACTCTAACTTGGATTCGTCACAAAACCCTAACAGTGGCTTAATACCTGGAAAAAAGTTTTAGGCCTTAAAAAGTTCTAAAAGAAAGTAAATCAATGGCGAACGCTAATAATGAAGATCAACCGTTAATAATGCCAAGGTCTGTCCTTGAAACCTGATATCAATGCCACAACTAAGGAAACTCTCCACGAGAAAACTGTATAAATGCCACCAATGCCCATAAACCTTGCACTTGTTTTCCCTCACCCACAATTAAAGACAAAATTTTTAACCAAAACCAAGGATATATCGTCCAAAATTAGGAAATTTAAGAAAGACCCAGTAAACAAAACCCGCAGATCATACAAAATTAGGCAAAACCCAGTAACAAAGAACCAACAAGAAAGACATATACTCACAGAGGGAGAGCAGAAACACTTGTGCATAAAGAATATCGAAACGAGAAGCCATCTTTTCTTTCATTCCTTCGCTTGTATAGCCAAAGTAAAACACTAAAGTAACAAAAAACAAGCAAATGGTTCAAAGCAGAACAGAAACAGAAAAAGAGACAGAGAATGGTTAGGAAGCTTCAATCTTGGAATTCAGAAAACGGCAAGAGCAATGCGAAGAAGAAAGAAGACAAGTTGGAAATAGAAAGGGAGGGAGATAGAGACAGAGTATAGAGAAGCCATGAATGAGCTTAAAAAGGGTGGTAGGGACGGAAGCAGTAGTAGTAATAGCTGTCTTCTTTGGTAGAGAGAGAGAGAGTAGACCCCACAATGACCAGAAAATCAGATAGAGCACCACTACTGCATTTAAGCCATCAATTGCCTTTCCCACCATTCCCACTTTGTACGCCAGTCATTCCCACGCTTGACACGTGTGCTGATCTGCATACAGGCACACTGCTGGTTCTGTCTCTCTACTTGTGGATATTTACAAGCGTGTATAGGCTACGTGGCAGTTGGTCGTTCGGACATTAATTAAAAGAGGTTACTTTTTTTTTACTTTTTTTTGGGTTCTGTTCTTCAGAGGACCATGGATTATTGGATTGGGATTTAATGCTTCTGGTGGTAGTTTATTTATATGCTTTACCGGTGAAACGATCAGCGATTAAATACTTGCATGAATTCTTTGGGTTAGATTGAAACTATATGAAACAGCTCTGAACAGCTTCAATAAAATCATATTCTTCTATACTTATGAACATAAAGATTTTTTTTTTCTTTGTTTTAATTAACGTATTCTCTCTTTTGCCAATGTATTGATAATTTTGCCTATAATTCTTACGTAGATATGTTTATAAGGCAAGGGAATAGATATATTTTGACTTATTTGTCAGCATGCAAAGTATTAAGAATTGATGGGTTCAATTGTAGCCATTCTTGTTTACACTCCTTAAATTTAACCAAAAATTTGTGTGCATATATATTTGTCTCTTTTTATTTTTTTTTCTTTCTTTTTTTGGTGCTAATAATTGTATATATTTATCTATCATATTGTATTGACCTTATCTATTGTATGTGTCTGTGTGTGTGTGTGTGTGTGTGTGTGTATATATATATATAAACAATGTGGAGAATAAAGTGATAAGGTGACAGCACAAATGGCTAAATCATTTTATTCTCATTGTTTAGTTCAATCTCATACTGGTACATAATCATATTTCGTATCATATTTTGAAAAAGCAAAAACTTAAACCATAAGCATGAAAGATTAACAATATAATCTCGATGATGAATGTGCCTTCCAAAGTGGGGAATTCATAGTTTTTTATATTTTAAAACAATTGATGAATAATTCACACATAATTAATCTTCAACTTTAAGCATTGCAACAGTGCTAATTTTAAAAAAGAAAAAAGGAAAAAAGTGGAAATAAACATTTGGTTCAAAAGCTTTGTGATAAAAATTCTCTGATAGAAGTTAAAACCAGCAGCAAAAGTTATCTTGAGCTTTTACATATAGATGTAGAGCTTTTAATCCTTAAATTTTAAACAAAACAAAAAATGTTACTCTCCCTCTCTCCTTTCACTTAATTTTGCGTTGTTCCTTTTGCTGTTTAGGTTGTCTTTTTGTCGGATTCTGCTTATCTTTATCCCCACTAAACAACCACAGAAAGAGAGAAACAAATGGAAGGTACAAGGCATAGAGTTTATCAACCTAGATCCTCCAAGTCACAAAAGCTAGCTATAAAACTAAAGATAGAGAATAAAGGTTTCCAATACTGAAATGGAATAAGAATTTTGACTTGAATAGTAAAGCCATACATAAAACCTACCCTTTTCATTTTTTTTGGTAAACAAAAAAAAAAGTGTATCAATGTTTCTAGAGCGCGAAAGGCTTTTAATTTTTATTGTTTTTAATGTAATAAAGCATTATGATCTTGTTATGTACACAGTGAAATAGCGCGAGAGGTTACTTCCATGTTAATATATAGTAATTATCGAATAACAGTGAAACCATCCTGGTATAATTAAAGTCTATAATACTTATACATAATTAGAAACCTAAACAGAGTTTACCAAAAAAAAAATCTAAACATAGTTTGTAGCGACATTGGATAAATTAGGTAGGATTGTTAATTTGATGGGCTAATTATTCTTAGAGATAACACTTACAAATTACAATAGCAATAACAATAAATAATATAGAAAAAAAAAGTATAGGCAATAATTTAATTATGTGTTTAATTTATTAATTAAACGTTATATGTTCACTTTATATATAGATTTTTTGTTTTAAAAGTTAAAAGAAAATTACTTTTTCAAGAAATTTAAGGGTAGCGAATTAATAATTGTTAAATAAGTTGTATGTCATACCATCAAGTATCTATCAGTATCACATATTAATGACCAAAAAAAAATGATGATGAATAGTGAGAATCACTGAGAAATTACGGTACTGTGTTGGAGGCTCACGCATTTAGGAGTCCACTTTGATAATATTGGACTTTGGCAGCCCAACTCATGGCCTACAAGAGAAAAGGCTAAGGAGTTGAGCCGCGTGATTTTGGTTTGGAGCTTTAACTCAAAACGTTAGCAGTCAGCCCAATGAATTATACAATTGATTTTCCAACCAAATAATAATTGCTATTTGGACACTAGAACAAAATGTGAATGTTTTCATTTTCAAAACTATACAACCATGACCCACAGTTAGAAAAGAAAAAGAAAAAATTGTTTTTCTTTTTTAAGTTCTTCAATTTTCATGTGATTTAAATTTTCATTTGAAAAGAGAAAAATGAAAAAAAATAAAAAATAATTATCAAACATCACAGTTAGAGATGTCGTTAAAAGATCAACATGTGGAAATTAAAAATACAAATTTATTTAATAAAACAAAATATATCTTTTTGAAGAAAAGAAGATAGAATTATGAACGAGGATGTACATATAAGATTGACAGT
The DNA here is from genome assembly GCA_003254975.1 of Ochetophila trinervis. Classification (NCBI taxonomy): domain Eukaryota; kingdom Viridiplantae; phylum Streptophyta; class Magnoliopsida; order Rosales; family Rhamnaceae; genus Ochetophila; species Ochetophila trinervis. The sequence goes on from QANX01004876.1 coordinate 80,427, forward strand.
TATACCAGTTAAAGATAAAAATGAAAAGAAGTCTTCAGAGTTTGCTTTCACATGGAACTAAGACGTAAAGATGTGTTAATAAAAAAATGCAGATTTAATGAATGGGCAACATGAATATAAGTAAACAAAAATTAATAAAACTTGAAAGAAATAGAGGATATGATATTTCGTATCAAATAAGAGAAGAAAAAAAAAAATTGATTTTTTGTTAGCACTCGTTCCTCACTAAAATGCCCATCCAGAAGGGTGTGCTAATCAATATGGCCTTCTTTCTTGATATGATTAACACAACCATCTGGAAGAGTGCTATGATTAACACACTCTTTTGGACAAATACCATGATTAACAGCCTTTTCTGGAAAGGCATTAAGATTAACACCGCTTTCAGAGATGTGTTATGATTAATAACTCCCTCCGTAAAGGTGTTCTGATTAACACCTTCTCCGGAGAGTTGCTCTAATTAACACTCTTTTTTAAAAAAGCTCTATAATTAACACACTTTTTCGGAGAAGCGCTGTGATTAACAAACATTTTTGAAAGGCACTATGATTAATATACCATTTCAGAGAGGGGTTTATGACCAATACACTCTTTGGAAGTGTAAGTTAATTAACACTCCCCCTCCAGAGGGGCATTTTAATAAGGGAATAGTGTTATAAAGAAATCAAATTCCTATTCTCGTATTTGAAGCTAAATCATATTTTCTATTTGTTTCATAATTTGTTAATTTTTGTTTTTCTATATTCATGTTGTTCATTCACTAAATCTACGTTTTATTCTTTATTAACACTTCTTTATGTCTTAGTTCCATGTGAAAGTTAACTCTGATGACTTCTTTTCATTTTATTTTTAATTTGTATAAATGCCAATTTTATATCTACATCCTCCTTCATAATCCTCTCTTCTTTTTTTCGAAAGGATATATTTTGTTTTATTAAATAAAACTATTTTATTTTCATTCCCACATGTTGATCTTTTAACTACATATCTAACTCTGATGTTTGATTGTTTGAATTTTTTTTTATACATTTTCTCTCTCTTTTCAAATGAAAATTGAAGAATAAAAAAAAACATTATTTTTTGGTCCTTTTCTTTTCTTATCGTAGGTCATGGTGGTATAGTTTTGAAAATGAAAACATCCTCGTTTTATTTTAGTTTCTAAGTAGCAATTATTGTTATCATTATTATTTTTATTGGAAAAATTTACTATAGAGAAAGTAATAGGGAGAGAGATTTGCAAAGGAGAGATAAAAAATGAGGAGGAAGAAAATTGAGACCTGGAGATTGGTAAAATGGATTTTCTAAATATGAAAAGATTGACGTAGTGGACATAAATTAGTTTTTTCAAATTGATAAACTTCTTTCATTAGTTTGGCCTAATCATGGGCATCCATATGAAAAATCCTTACCAATTTACCATAGCTTCTCGACTTCTCTTCCATGGGCAATCATTGTTCTTATAATTATTTATTTATTTATTTTGTTGGAAAATTTTACTATAAAGGAGGTGATAACAAGAGAGATTTGCAAAGGAGTGATAAAAAAGGAAGATAAAAATGGAGGTGTGGAGAAGAGTAAAATTGATTTTTTAAATCTGAAATGAGTGACGGAATGGACATGAATTAGTTTTTTCAAATTAATAAACTTCTTTCATTAATTTGGCGCATACAAAAAATCTTTACCAATTTACTACAGCTTCTCGACTTCTCTTCCATGGGCAGGAGCTACTGCATCCCATTTGAAAAATAAAAAAAAATAAAATAAAAAAGCATAAAAAATTTCATTTTATTAATTAAGTTTGGGTGAGCAAGAAAAGAGAGGACAAGATAATACAAATGGAAATTTAAAAAAAAAAAAAAAAAAAAAAGAAGCTAATATTTCTGTATTTACATAATAATATATAACACATTCTAATTGAATTAACCTTATTATATACAAAGAAATTGACAATTAAATCCCATTAAATTTAAAAAACAACCAGCATTCATTTCCATCATATTCTCCTAAGTTGATTCTAATTAATTAGTTCACCTCAGGAATACTCTGTAGGCCGGGCCTCCACGATCGTTGATGGTCCACCGCACACGGTCTGTGACCATTAATATTATTGATGACCAACTGAGATAGAAATTGCTCCACAGTCAATCCCTGCATGCCACCCGTTGTTCCTATCAGCTGGTCCAGCTCCTTTTTCGTAATCTTGATCTTCAACGACGACGAAGAAGAAGATCTAATCTCATGAAGAAGCTGCCTCTGCTCTTCTTCCATGTCATCAAGCACTCCGCTGCAGTGCATGCTCTTGTGGCGGTGGCTCTTCGCCCCTAGAGAGCCCCAATCGTCTCCCGCCCATACCATACTCGGTTCACTTCTCAAACAGTTTCCCATTTTCAACGAACGAACAAGTAGATGAACAAGCTTTTCTTTCTCTATATTTCTCTATTTATATATACAATTGTTGGTGGTGTTCTTTCCAGGAAACCGCACCAAGTTAGCTAGATAGGTTCACCACGTAACTTATATAATATAGTTTATATAATAAATATAAATTTTGAGCCGTGGTGGTTAGTTTTTTTCTGTAAAAAATATTATATGTTATTACTAGTAATAAATTAAATTATCAGGAAAATTTACATCAATTTAATAATTTTTTTTTAAAAGAATTTATTAAAAATTTAATAATAAAAAATAAAATAAAAAAATTTAATTAAAATTTATTTTGTAAAATATAATTTCAGTATTGAGGAATAATAATAAAATTTCCGTGAAGGTCCAATAAATTGTGACCCTCTTATATCGTATTGAGCTTTAATAAGCTTGGTTAACTAGCTAGTTCGGTGAAGTTGGTTTAGGGAGCTCACTGCCCGCAGCTAGGTATTGATTTTATATATTATATAGCGTCACCAAATGTGCAAATTATGAAAGTCAAACCCACTTAAACCAACAAGAATAAGAAGAAGAAAATTAATTGAGCTTTGGGATTAGATTTAGAGGGTGTGTGAAATGGATTAGAAAAAGGGAATCTTTTGGGATGAGAAAGAAGGCAATGTGTGAACAAAGAGTTGCAAAAGGAATCTTTCTTTTATATTGACTTGGTATCTTTAAATTATAATCAATCTCGTCATCCAACCCCTCACGTGAGATTTGCTTGATTTGGACAACAATAAAAAAGTTTATTTTTTATTTTTATTTTTATTTTTGGAATAATACTGAGGCAAGCAAGTTTTTTCACAAATCATACTTACTATGTGGCATAAAAATAATGTTCGTTAAAAAATTATATTTTAAATTCATAGAAAATGTATCCAAATAGAATGATACCACCTGATTTAGTATAAATTTGATAATTCAAATATTATTATTTATTTATTGTTATTTTGCTCGTTTTCATATATGCTTGGATCTAGTCCACCTCTTTTCTTTCTGCATGGTTTTCTAACATTTCGTGGTCGTAGTTCCGAGGTGAAATATCTAACCCATTAGTTACATTATTCTCTTTGCTTTTTGGGATAAGAAAGAAATTTAAATAAATTATAGAAAGGAAATGAAATAGTAATGTGGTGTCGTTTTCCAACTAAATTAAAATTCCTATATATCACTACGACACATAATCTGCGTGATCGATCTGTACGTGTCGGATAATTAATTGATTATTAATAGCAAAAGGATTCTTCTATTTTCTGACGTGTTTTTGGATAAATTGTTCAAAACACGCGGCACAGTCATGATTTTTGTTTGAATTAGACAAAATGGTTGTGCCGTGTCATCAACAATATCCCCAATTATATATCAGAATTTTTTAGCTTTTAATCAGTAATATTTTTCATCGTTTTCATTCATGTCCAAGTGTAGAAGATAGCAACATTGACTTTCAAGATTAATTGAAGACCTGCTTTCCTATATATTTTCTTGCTGATAGTTGACACGTATTAATATAATATGACTATTAATCATTAATATTGAACCATGTATCGGAGCTGATGGTTTTAAATTCAATATATGTTATTGTTAATTTTTAAGAATATATATGAATTAGTCTTTTTTCCAAGTTAAGCGGTTTTGGATTGTTTTTATTTCCACCCTGTAGTCTAGTTTTCAAATTTTAGCCAAAAGAATATTAAAGCCATATTTGGTAAAGTTTTAAAAAATCAGAGCAACTTTTAAATTTTAAAAACTGATCTAAAAACGTTTGATTAATTTTTATTAGTGTTTTAAAATTTTAAAAGCTCATCTAACAAAAGCAAGTAAATTGTGGCTTTTTATGAAGTTATTCTGAAGTAGCAGAGTTTGATAGAGTTCATAAACATCTAAATTTAAAAACTACTTGTAAAAATATTTAAATAATATTTTAAAAATGTTTTAGATTTTTAAAATTTATCTAACTAAAAATAGTAAATAGTAATTTTTTCAATTTTTTTTTCTAAAATAGCAGAAAAAAAATACAAAAGTAAAAGCTAATCTAAAACTCGATTTCAGTATTCCTCTAAGAAAATTTAAACATATTAAAATTATTGTAGTAAAGTGTGGTTTCAAAATAAAAATAAAAAATGTATTATTATGGTCTATTCTGATCTTTTAAAATGAAGTTTAAAGATATACGAAGCCCACAGAAACTAGTAATTATTATTTATGTATCTCATATACAAGCCCATTGAAAACTAATGCTATTTTTATACAAATTGCACGTGTTTTTCTTTTTTTCTTTGAACAATAGCACGAGCTTGGGAAAAAAGACATTCGGTGCACGGAGATAGACATGTA